>CM076676.1:100454263-100636763 GCA_038501925.1 Xenopus petersii
ATGGAGGTGATCGCGAACTCCGTTTAAAACAGAGAGAGGTGTGGTGGATCCACAAATTAGGATCCTTGCAACCCAAAGGATTAAATAGGGATTACGATCTGTACCTCTTTTTATGAGTTTCTAAAAAACCTGATGTGATTTAGACACAATTTGGACTGAGCCTGTCAATAAATCATGTTTTTATAAATTGTAAACTATGCTGGTTATCATAGGTTAAATTAGACACGTGAAGGGTAAGGGCAATGTGTATGAAATATAATGTGAACCTTGACCTATAGGGGTCACACCTGTATACTTAACGCTGATGTCACTTCCTGATAACTCCTTTTTAAGTCACCTGACCTTGCACACCTGTAAACCATGTGTAACCTTTGGCTTGATAAAGGGCACGATGCATGCCCGAAATGTAGCCTGAAGCTTTATTTCTATATCTAATACACATTTTCTGATCAAGTGAGTGCTGCCTTACCTGTGTGTTTTTTTATATATATGTATGTGTATATGTATATATATATATATATATATATATATATATATATATACATACATACACATGCAGAGAGAGAGAGTGAGAAAGTAAATAAATATAGAAACTCAGATATTTAGCAAAAAAGGCAAATAAAATACACAGGTCGGTGCTGCTTCTGTTACTATGACAGAAATGGAATTTCAGGAATAGTCTCCAGAGGAACAGCAAGAAATTTTTGCACACTAGGCAACTAAGAGATGCAGTAATAATTTAATGTACATTAATCATTTTCACTCGGTCAAATTTTTTTTTCATTGACATTGTTACATGGTTAACGCAGTTCATGCATTATTGTATTTTTAATTACACTATTGGTAGAGAAAGAGGAAAAGGTGCTATACTGTATAAATTACGTTATACATACAGCAGTCCATTGGCAAACCTTTGTATAATGAGCTGCTCTTCATCTAAAAGCCTAATAGGCTGCATTTGTGGGAAAGGCGGGGTCTGTTTATAGAAACGTTTTTAAGCGGACTGTTCAT
The DNA here is from genome assembly GCA_038501925.1 of Xenopus petersii. Taxonomy (NCBI): domain Eukaryota; kingdom Metazoa; phylum Chordata; class Amphibia; order Anura; family Pipidae; genus Xenopus; species Xenopus petersii. The sequence continues at coordinate 100,455,275 of CM076676.1, forward strand.
ATGTAGTGATCAGCGAATATGTTCCATTTTGTTGAAACTCTGGAAAAATTTTCGAACTGGCGAAAAATTCGCGAAACACACTGAAGTCAATGGGCGTCAAAATTTTTTTTTTTTGCTGCTGCAATTTTTCTACGCTGAATTTTCATTGCTGTTTCGCAAAAGCATTGGTGAAATGTGTAAATTCACCACCAATCCATGCCTGCCGAATAAATTTGCCCATCACTACTGATTTGTGGTAAAGATGCTTATTTGTTTGTTATTTAATTCTCAACACCATCACATAAAAGACCTGCAATAGCAAGAATCATTAATATTGGAGACTGTATAGAGAAAAGTATAAGCTCTTATGAACAGGGCCATCTTTAGCTCTTGTGTCAGTCAATACAGTATTTGTATGTAATCTGAGTACTTCATTTACACATCTCTATTGTACTAGGCTGTGGAACATGTTGGGATTTTATTAATACAATGTAATAATATTAAAAATACCAGTAAATGATCCACAAATGTTTACTCAGAGGAACCAGAACTCGTCCAATTCTTCAGCGAGGCACTGATGCTGCATAAGTACAGTATGAGATAATTTCAAACATGATAGGCAATTCTGTTCGAAATTTGCAACGGGAATGTATGAAATGGTAACTTTGCACTCAATCAAAGAGAAAGCAGTGAGCTGAATACATCAGAGGAAATCAGCAGATGTGGAATTGGTATTCTCGGGATCCAAGACATCATGCGTACAATGTAAAAGAGGAAAATGAAAAAAGGAAGAAAAAACTCAAGATCGAGCATTGTTCTGAAGCCAAAATAACAGCCAATCAGCCCATTTATTGCTTATGGAAATGGCCTCTTCATACTCACCGTCTATAATATGAGAAACTGGGCTCCTGCCAATTCAAACAGCTTTCTGCAGGCAGTGTCCTTAAAATGCATCTGGGGAATAATCTGCAGCTGCAAAAATCTTGTACCATATATAGTTGTCTATTTACTTGCCTTGCTATACAAAGGAAGATAAGTGTCTTAAGCTGCTTTAACTATTCTTCATGTTCGGAAGCTTTTGCTTTCTCCCAAATGTTCAGTAGCTTTACATCCCTGTTCCAGCAGTGTTAGATGATGAAAATGACCTGAAAATGAGCTTTCCTATTGCTAAACATGAATGGTTTATAATTTCCTAGTTGTAAGCTAATTTTCCTAAGGATCTTACTAGGAGAAAATCCAGTTAATAAAAGTATATTGTCCCGGTAAGGTTAAGAGACACATAAATATTATATATATATATATATATATATATATATATATATATATATATATATATAGCCAAACACTCCCTGTTTTGTTTAAAGGGTAAGGCATTTTTCAGTAGCAGTATGCACAAAATGTCTCTGTCTTAAATATATTGATAATGGGTTGAGTGCAGAGGACTCTTGTATTTGTCTATATGTATTTTGTGGTCACACCCTCATTGCACCCCGCCTAATGGTTTTAAAAATTAGTGGTTAGCACAACTTTCCCTTGTTTGTTATAGTTATACAGGAGCAGTGACCAGCTCCATGTTGTAGCTCCCACCCTTCCCAGCTATAGTCAGGTGATCCCACTGGTGTCTAATAAAAGGGCAGCCAAGTTTGGGAGTTTTACTTTGAAAGCAGCAAGTAAGTTGTAGGTAAAACCTAGTCCCTTTGTAAAATGTATAATGAAGCAATAGAATTCTTAATGAATCAGATAAAATTGAGCATAGGACTGGCCAGATATGGGATGACTTTGACGTAGTTGGCCAGCTTAAATATATTGCAATATATGGACAAACAATCCCTGTTTTGTTTAAAGGGTAAGGCATTTTTCAGTAGCAGTATGCACAAAATGTCTCTGTCTTAAATATATTGGCAATGGGTTGAGTGCAGAGGACTCTTGTATTTGTGTGTATATATATATATTTCCACTGTGCACAACACCTGAGGAAGGCTCTAGTATTAGAGCCGAAATGTTGTGTAATAAACTTTTCTATTTTTGTACCTTATAAGTCCTATGACTGCGGTTTTTCCAGCATTTTGTCTTACATAATACCATTGACCAGCACCAAGGCGGTTGTTATATATTGCATGAGTGCTCCAGCTTGATGAACAATATATATATATATATATATATATATATATATATATATATATATATATATATATATATATATATATATATATATATATGATAGTATGTGCATAAAGATTTATTTGGAGGGGTTGAACTTCCTTGTTTGACACTGTAATAACACACATTCAGGGGTAAACAGGAAAGTCAACTGTTGGTCAACTCTTCCATCTCTACCCCGCCAACCCCCCATGTCTGAGAGATAACACAAATCACCAACAGCATTCCAGACTACATAAAGGCATGGAACATGCATCAAGTCCACATAGGCAGAAAATCCAGCAGCATGAGTAATTACAGTATATTGGCGCACAGCAGTAATAAGTAGAATCTGCAGACAGGAGGCAGGCCTATCATAAAAGGCTGGATATAACAGGAATATCCTACCACTAAGTTGAAGCTTACTTTTAATATGATTGAAAGGTGTAGAGTCATGGAATAATAACATTACATCTTTCTAAGTGCTTTGTGGGGGTGTTCTGGCAAATTATTGGGGAGGGGACTAATATACTATCCTTCACTGTACTGTGTGCCTGTCCCTAACCATCTATATCCTCCTCTTTACAAATGTGGTTTTCAGTGTACAGGTATATGTGCTACTATCTTTGTAAGGACTACTCTATATGAAATGTATGTATCAAACCAAATGGACTAAGTCCCAGCCAACAACAACAAAACAAATAATCTGTTTTTAGTCTACAACAAGAATTCAGCTACAGTTAACTTTTTTGGCATGGGCTTAAATACTTGGAACCACAATCACTCTTAGGATCCAGACTGCCCATAGTTAGGACACAACTGATATTAATAACACATTGCTTATACCTATACAATAATTCATACAGTAAGTGCACCACCTTATAAGCATATATAAAAGAATATTTTACATATACTGAACTGAAGAACGGGACTGAGATCTATTGAAGTTTGCCAAGTGTCCATAATTAACAAGCTCTTAAAGAACAGAACATCAGGGTTAGAAATGCTTTCAAAGACAGAAAAGTAATACTAATCTGCTGAGACCTATAATACATAATAACATAAGATAAATATTCTACATAAGCATGGTTTATTTTTAGTGATGGGCGAATTTGCGCCGTTTCGCTTCGCCGCGAAATTCGCAAAAAGGGCGAAAAATTTGCGAAACAGCGCCGGCGTCTCGTTTTTGACGCCGGCGCCCATTTTTGACGCCGGCGCCCATTTTTTCGACGCCGGCGCCCGATTTTGACGCCGGCGCCCGTTTTTGACGCCGGCATCCGTTTTTTCAAAAAAAAATTTTTGACGCTGGCGGCGAATCACGCTAATTCGCCACGAATTCGCGCCTGGCGAATAAATTCGCCCATCACTATTTATTTTTCACAGGCAGCAGAAACAGCAAACTAACAGCTACGAGAATTCATGATAATTAGGATGGGCTGGTGTCTCTTTAAAGGGGATATCTGTTTCTTATCTATTCTTTAATATTTTTTTAAATTGTTCTCTGCTTCTCACTTGTAAAACTAAGTAGCAGAAGTCAATTCCCTCCAGGCCTATAAAACACATGGCTTCTGATACATTGTTTCAAGAGTAAGAGTCAGTAGTGCAGACTCAGTAGCAATTACATCTATTAATAACCTTGTGTCTCATATCCCCCTTCTCCATTTAAATTGTAAGCGTAAATGAGCAGAGCATTAAATATTGGCACATCGCTTAGCAATGCATTTTCTGTGTGAAGATTCCCTTTATTGTAATCTCCATTTCTGTTTGGTGCTTCTATAATGTAATCCTCATTTCTATTTTGGGACACCTAGGGGCAGATTTATTAAGGTTTGAATTGGAATTTTAATTTCCGAGTTGGATTTTTGGTCAAAGTTCCCAAATCGAATTGGGAATAATCAATTTCTGTTTGGTGCATCTGTAATGTAATCCTCATTTCTATTTTGGGACACCTAGGGCAGCTTTATTAAGGTTTTAATTGGAAATTTGCATTTGAATTTTCAAGTTGGATATTTGGTCAAAAGAAATTGGGAATAATTCAAACTCAAGATTTACCATACCTGGACCCTGGGAACAATTCAAATTCGACTATTCGCCACCTAAAACCTTTAAAGTTCATGTAGAAGTCAATGGAAAAGGTCCAGTGACCCATTTGAAGATGTTAATAGCCTTCCTGACATTCAAGTTTTTTTCAGAGAAAAAACTTGATTTGAGTTTAGTCGAATCGATTTGAATTCGCTTTGAGTTTTCGGGTTGATAATTTTCGTTCGAGTTTTAGATATTCAAGTTTTTTTTTTAAATAAGGTACTTTTTGAATTTCAAGGTCATTCGAGTTCATTTGAATTAAAAATAAACTCTAACAGTCGACCTTTGATAAATCTGCCCCCTAGTGCATTTGGTAGAAGGGGAACTTGGTTGTGTTCAATCTGTTCCTGCTGCAGGATTTTTCAATTGCACTATTATAAAAAGTTATATTGTTTTTTTTTTTCTTAGCAGAACCTCTGTAGAGGATTTCTAGGCTTAAAAAAATATTTTAAATTGAATACTACCTGCATTGATGAACCCTATCTTGTCCATACTGGGACTTCACCTAGCTAGGTTTCCACATCTTTAATGAACTATGAAGATGTTTTTCTCTACCCTGTGGCTATTAAGTGTAAAGAAATAAGAGGATTTTGCCTTTTCCCCATGTACCACATGACAGACAACCAAGTAATCTGAAACTCAAAAAGCAACTTCTGACAGAAGCCTTCTCCTTTTGGAGATAAAGTGTGGCTGTTCACTAAGACATTCACCTTGTCATGTCCTTAAGTCCTAGTGAATGCAAAGCTCCTAAATGTTCAACCTGAAGAGAGCATTATAGGTGAAAATTACATGGAGTGAGGAAAGATGTTGACTCAAAAGAGCTGCTGCATGGTTTTTAACAAATGTGGTCATTAAACATAGTGACCTTCTCCTTGTACTTGACTTTCCAAAGCTGTTGCAAGTTGTAACTGTGGTATAACATAGGGCTAGATAATGGCTGCTGCCAGCTTTATACCAAATGTAAATTAGAATGTTGCACACTGTATGTATTCTTTCAACTCAATCCACCCTCGCTTCGATAATGGCCAACATTCTGCTAAGAACAGAAGTTTCATTTTATTTTACTCAATGCCAGGCTGAAAAATGTTATACTAGCAGCTGTTACGGTCAATGCCCCAAACGTGATCAGTGGTTTTCAGCCTATCAATGAAATGTATTACTCTAAGAAACAGTATTTATCATCTTCTACTGGCACCAAGAAGGTTAATTAAAATGAAAGCTCAGCAATTAGGATTACTTAGCAATGTGCTCAACAGAAAACCCGGGGGGTTAAAATGTTCAGGCTAATGAAATTAACTATAGGGTCTCTATATATAGCAGCCATAAATAAAATACAAAATGTGCTGTGACAAGGTCACGAGGACACAGTGAGGATGTCATGTTTGGCAAAAAGCATCATCTAGGCTCAGTCTGAGCACACTTAAGCACCCGACATCTCATAAAACTGGTGGCAGATCCCACGGAACCTCATCAATCACTTTTCAGCCAGCACTCGTGTCCAAGACTTAATTTAAATTTGGCCTTTCATAAAACTAAATGTGACATGCTATTTTAAAGCTATTAGGAAAGAAGCCTGCAATTCATGTGGAATTTTACATCAATATGTGTCTTCCGACAAAGTCAAAAGGGAGAAAAAAAATTGTTTAGCATCACATTTAAAGCCCGTAATGACAATTTTCACAAAGAGATCAGCAGCCCCTGTCTGCATAGGAAATTTAGCTCCGAAAAATGTGTTGTACAAATCTGAGGTTTCATAAGATGTCTGCTATGTTAAGATGCATGAGCAAATTCTATTAGGCAGGCATTGTGCTTCCCATTTATAAAGAACACAAAGCTGAAAATTGAATATTTTGGAACACTGGGATATGACACATCAGAGGGAGAAGCCTTGTTGCAAGGAAATTGATTTGTGAAATGGTTTATTTAGGCTTCTCCAGTTTCCTTAATTCTGTCTATTATCATAAATATGTCTGTGGTGCAACTACAATACATTTTTTGGAGAGAATAAAAAAAATCAGCTTAGGCTATAAATAGAAACAACAAATACAATTTAATATTCTCTCTCTATTTATGTGTGTGTGTATAGCTAATACTGTATTGAAAAATAGGACACACAAGTGGGGCGTAAGATGAGTATGTAGTAAGTAGTGATGGGCGAATAAATTCCCCAGGGGCAAATTTCCACAAATTTCTGTGTTTCACCACCAGCGAATAAACTGCTCTTAAGTCTAAGGTAGCTCTCATAAGAAGAGGACCCACGGGCAATTAGAGGGCAGGGGGGAAATCATTTCTGTTGAATGTCAAAAAATTCATAACAACATTAGTGATGGTCTCACCAGGTGCGAATTCGCTGTGAATAAATTCTCGAAACCGGCGCAAAAATTTGCCGGCGTCAAAAAAATGGACACTATATATATATATATATATATATATATATATATATATATATACACACACACACAATGCACAGAAATGCCGGCACGCTCCTCCACATGTTACCAGCCTACAACTAGCCCTCCCCCCAACTCCCATGCTCGCAGCGTTGCATCACATTCCTCTGACTTGCATTTGGGGTAAGAGAGGAGCACGCAATGTTCCTGGTTATGAGTGGGGTGTGGGGGTCAGTCTGACTCTGCCTTCATCTCCAAACTTGCTTCTAAAAAATATATCCCCATTTATTAGCACTATTTCAGATTAAAAGAATCGCCTGTCTGGGTCGCAAGTTTGCTAGAAGAATGTTTCTTATTATTGGAAACACACAGGGGCTCATTTATAAACTTTGCGCAGGGCAGATTGGTTCGCACAGTGAATATATTTGCCCTGCACATCGTTACATTTATAAAGCTGATTACGAGTGTGCAAACAGAATTGTGATTTTTTTTTTCACACTGCGAATGTCTATAAGAGCTTTTTAAATATGGCAAAAATCGGAAATTGCAAATATAATGTTCACACTCTGCAATTCAACCATTAGCAAATAAATATGCGCTGGTTGAACTTTATTAATGACCAACACAGAGTATTGGTGTTATATCTACCGCTCTCCCGCAACTTCACTTTTGCTGCAATGGTGGTGCACAATTCACCAAAAAATTTTTTCAACCCCTTGGACATACCTATTCAACAAGTCCCACAAATAGAGTCCAATTACATTGAAAAAGTCTTTCATAATATGTAATGAAAGTCCGCAAATCCAATAGTTCTTTAGCAGTATTTCATAATAAATAGCAGAAAAAAGTGGATTTGTGGACTTTCACTTTCTGAAAAAAAAATGCACTTCCATATTCTTGTGCTCACAAGACTTGCCTTCCTCCTGCCTCCTGTTTTAAATCAAGTGTTGTTGTGCAAATTCACACAGGGGAACCCTGTAGCTAAGATTGTCCATATGTACTCAATGACAACTTGCTGTGACCATAAATGCGCACACTCGGGTTACTCTGATAAACTGGGAGCTATTACATGCATGGAGGGAAGGCGACCCCAGAATTACCAACAACATTGATCTGGTTTTTTTTCCAAGGTTCCCATAGCACTTTTGTCAATAGACAGAATTGACTTAATCAGACTTTAATGTCGTTATTGAAGTCATGACATCCACAGTATAAAAAATTTGTGTTATAACTTGCACGTGATATACCAAAGTGATTTGTTTCCATATTAGTGTCTGCCATTCAAGTTGCCCCAGATGCTTCTCAGTGGCTGCCCACAATAAAAATGGAATTCTGAGGGTAAACACTGCATTGTGAGGGGGAAAATGTGATGATTTGACTCTAAATTCTGCACAGTCTTTTTACACAATACAAGCAAAGCTTTGAAAGCAGTGCCAAATGTAAATATTTCTGGGGAACACCCCTTAGTGTCCTTTGATTTGTTTGCAATACCTAGGCTGTAGATAGTACTGGTATTTGCCTTCAGGTTTCAGTCTGTCTCAGCCATGCTGGTATTGGAAAGGCTGGAATGAGGTTCAAATTTCTTCTGACCTTTCCAATAAACTTGCAGCTGAGCAATAACTAAATCACTGAAAGTAAATAATGGAACAGAGCAAACAAATGGTATATGCGGTCTGTCAGAAAATGTAAGTAGTGATGGCTGCACTATATAAATTTAAAACCTGCAATGTTCAATGTTTTAGTACACATGCTTGACATTACTTGGGAATCGAGAACAAAAAGAAGCTGTATATAGAGCCAGGCAGGGCCTGAAACATTATTGTGGCTCTGCTTGTTTGTATTATATATTTAACATTTTCTTATGCCTTTATCATGCCTTTCTTTGAGTCTAGAACATGTTTAGTAAAGTCCACTGAAGAACTGTATTCAAAGAAAATATAATGAAAACGCTAGACATGTACAGTATATAATTTATCATCACTTATGTGAACATTCGTGTGCCTTATATCACACACAAACATACTTATATTTAATATATGCAGTCATTACAAAGACCAAGTAGCTGTTGGGAGTTGGATACCACAATAGGAGATACTGGCACACTTTTTTGTGTAATAATGTAATGATGCCCTCGAGGCCTGCTCCACCATGTAATGCATTTGGAACTTTCTGTCAATTACCATAATGCAATTCTAGAGCTAGAAATTCCTATTTGCATAACTCACATTTTGCTGTAATCATGTAATCTGTAATCATATTCCTATTTAACTATATGTAAAATTAATCTGTCAGTGTTGTCTTTATACCGCACAGTCCCACTGACTAGCTGGCACAAACACCTTCTACTATATGCCTATGCCTTTGCAAACACAGTACCACAATGAAATATTATCATAATAACTAAGTAGCTCTAGTGATTAATGAGAAATATTTATTCTCAATTTTCCTGATTTTTAAAATAATTCAGTAGCTATTTGTATTATAAAAAAAAAACATATATATATATATATATATATATATATATTATATTTTTGGACCAAATTATCCCAAATTGTACAAATACATACTGTAAATACTATACTTACATAAACTCATGCATATAAGTATATATTTAGCAATATACTAGGAAACTGCTTTCTCAGGTCATATACAGTATAATCAAATGCCAGACACAGAGTGCATTGGTGAGTATACTGTATATAATGCAATTCAAATATATACTTTTATATGTAACTCGACTCTGTAATCCTCTTAGCACAGCTTCTCTGTCATACACAGAAGGATTTTTATTAAATTACAGTTCGATGTTCTTTCATCAACTGACACAAACCAGTCAAAAGAAACAATGTTAACAGGTCTACAAATGATGCAACTAAAACAGGTATTGGACCTGTTATCTAGAATGCTTGGGACCTGAGGTTTCCAAATGAGGGATCTTTCCATAAATTGGAACATCATTCCTTAAGTTTGTTAAAAATCATTTAAAACATGAAAAAAACCCAATAGGATTGTTTTCACACCAATAAGGATTAATTAATCTTAGTAGGGGTCAAGTACAGGGTACTGTTTTATTACTACAGAGAAAAATGAAAAAGGTTTTAACATTTTGAATTATCTACTTATAATAGTCTATGGGAGACAACCTTCTAAAAGTTTGATGTGCAAACTACATATGATGATCTTCTATTATGCTAACTGTTTATTAGAGAAAAAAATGTTCCTGATCTCTTCCAAACATGGTGCCTGGACAGCTACTTAGATAGACAGGGGGTGAGCTGGGGATACCTCCCATCCCATTGGGTGATGCCCCATCCCATTGGTTGATGTGGCAGACAAGGGGTGAATAATAAAGCTGTAGCGATATGCGAATTTATTCGCCAGGCGCAAATTTGCGGCGAATTCCCACGATTCACGAAACCGCCACGAAAATTCGCCGGCCTCAAAAAAAAAAAAAGGACACCGCCATCAAAAGTGAGATGCTGGCGCCATTTCACCGAATTTTTTGCCTTTTCACGAATTTTGCGGGAAATTCGCAAGTTTTTCTGCGAAATGCCCCAAATTCGCCCACCACTATAAAGCTAGCTAAGATTATTTTTCTGGTGCAACAGACCATGTTTTTTTCCAGACACAGACCATATCGCAAAATTGAGTGCAGATTCGCAAAAAATGTTGCCACTGGATAAGCTGTGAATTTTGTTGCAAAACTGTACAGCAATTTTTTTCTCAACCCTAGTAGCAAGATCCATTCAAGGAAAATCGTGATACAAATGAAAATCTTACTTGCAGCTCAAAATGTAATTGGAATGTAATTGGAATTGTGAATAGTATCCTCCTTTCTAAGCATTACACAATGTACTATGAGAATTCTGTCTGGATGAACAATGCATATTGGAGGCAAACAGGATCCCTGTGAGTATAAATAATGCAAGCTTGAAATAAGGTAGTAATCATTTATATTACATCAATTTAAAAATGCAATTAGTACAACAGTAAAACAAATGGAGTTTTCACCAACTTCTATTAAACAGAAATTATTACTCTCTGAGTTGCTGCTCAACTTTCCAGCACACACATATTAAGTATTTGTTTGGAATTTATCTTCCCCTGTTGCAAAGTATTTTGCTACCATGTGTTACTAGGGCAGATTAAATAATTGAGTTTTTAAGAAAATAAATGGTTAAGCTTTTAAGTTGATCACATCTAAATAACTTTTAAAATGAACATGTTTGGATATTCCAGCATAAATCGTGATCTAAAACGATGATTGCATTGAACTATTATTAAATACAAACTTTGCTTTTTATCAGGGTCAGTAAAGGAACAGTTTGTCATAAAAATGAAAGCATTATCAATAAAAATTCAAGAATCCTACTATGTAGAGTTACTTGATTTGTCCTGAAAGCTAATATTTCGTAGTGCAGATCTTGTGTGTTTACCCTATTATCAGTTAAATTTTCTTCTAGTTGATGTATAGTGATGGGCGAATTTATTCGGCAGGCGGAATTCGCAGCGAATTCCTGCGATTCACCGCCAGTGAATACATTTGTGAAATCGTTGTGAAAATTCACCATCAAAAATTCGCCAGCATCCAAAAAAAAAATGGACGCCGGCGCCATTTCACCAAAAACGGATGCCGTCATCCAAAAAAACTGACGCCGCCGTCAATAACGAGTCACCGGCGCCATTTCACAAATTTTTTGGCGAAGTGAAACGCCCCAAATTCGACCATCACTATTGATGTACAATACATGATATAAATATACAAGTATGGCAGCTGTTATCTCATTCAATGTTATTTTCATTGGCAGTTAAGTTTCAAGTTGTTCTTCACCTCTTTTGTTCTGCTAGTTTTTTTCCTAATGGATGCATTGCTAGGAGTATATAACCATGCTCTTTTTTTCAGAGCTTCCTTTGATTTAATACAGTTTCAACTTGTAGATTTAGCCTTCCATTCACATTAGAGTATCTGAAATATGGTTATATTGATTTTAACTTCCTACCTGGCTAGCAGGGGTTTGCCCAATGACAGCTTCATAGGGAGGCGGCAGCTCAGACGGATATAAAATCCCAGGACTGTTTATGGAAACATCATATAATGCACTAAAAGGAGAATGGGGGAAATCCAGATGAAGTCCTCTGAAGAGAAAAAAAATGCGTCCTGTTACATGCAGGAAATCTCCATAATATATTATGCACATTTGAGAATATATGAAATTGTCCCAATGTTTTCTTCAGGATGGAATATCTAGTATATCTATTCATGCAGTTTTTTTTTGTCAGAACTGCAATAGAATATTTTTCCATAATATAACATCACAGTCTTGCCATGAAACAAAGAGTGCTTTATATAGTTGAAAACAAAAGTTTGTGCACCCTTTGCCTTACATATATAGTTATTTTCTTTTTTATAAATTTCTTTATTAAAAGTAGAAAACAACTACTGCGAGAATCTGTGTGTTAAAGGGGATGTATGGTCAAAAATTTTAATCCCCTTTGGCTTTGGGGAGTGAATATAAGGATTTTTCCAATTGCAAATAATTTTTGTTTAGTAGCCATTTTTAAGTTGATCGCAGAGCCAACATATCCCCCACATACCTGCTCATGCTGCATCAAAACCATCACAGCCCATGGACATCTCTACTTTTTGACCTGTGTGCCTCTTCTGCTAGTCCTGCCCACCTACCAATGAAAAACGAGTAGGCAGTCTTGTTTGCAAATATGAATGTGCCTCACCATCACTTCCACCATCACTGCCTAGTCATTTTTCATTGGTAGGTGGGCAGGGCTAGCAGAAGAGGCAGGCGGGCCAAAAAGAAGAGACGGCCACGGGCCATGAAGGTTTTGTGCGATGATGCAGCATGAGCAGTTATGTGGGGGGATATGATTTTGCTGCGATCAACTAAAAAACGGCTATTAAAAAATAATTATTTGCAATTGGAAAAATCCTTATATTCACTCATCAAAGCCAAAGGGGATTTACATGTTTGACCATACATGTTTTCTTTTAAAAAGAAAACATTTTCTAAACATGAGTGCACAGTTAAATTTTATTTCACAAACTTTAGGAATAAGGAAAATAGTCATTGTGGCAAGTATAAATGTTTGGACAGCCTTAGTCGGTGGGATCCATTTTTCACAATGTTTATTGCTTCCTGTGCCACTAACTGCTGCACTTCAAAGCATATAGGATCTACCCCCAACAGTTGGCAAGTTATTTTTTGTTATTCATATACTGCTCCTTTTTTCTCCAAATAAACTTTTGATGATTGTGACCAAAGAGTTACATTTCGACTTCATAAGTAAAAAGCACTTGTTTTCAAAAGGCTTTTGGCTGTTGGCATACTTCATACTACCTTTGATGTTTGTGACGATGTTGCAGGTAAGGCTTCCTCCTGATTGAATTTCATGAGGTTCATGTTTGCACAACCAAAGCTGCAACAAGGAACCGTCCAACACCACTCCTGCCACTTCTTCCTGTATGTCCTTTGCAGTCATATGAGGCTTTGCCTTTTATGGTCTTGGTCAGATCTTGCCTACATCTCCCTTTAATTGCCATGTATTGATAACATATTTACAGTCCAAATTGCAAGCTGGAAGTGTTCTGTAATTTTTTTATAGCATTTCACTGCTATATAGGCATGACTTAGCTTTATTTTCAGATCCTCACTCTTGCTTAGAGGATCATGGCTGTTGAGCGACAGCCTAAAAATGGGATGTCAGAGATGTTTTTAAGCTCTACAATTGTCAATAAGTAACAGCTTCTAATGACTATTAAGGCCTAATGAGGTTATTAGGGCCTGGGACCTTGCAAAAATATTGAATATCACTGCACAAGTGGAAGGCCATCCAAACGTTTGCACATGCCACAAGTACTATTTACTTTTACCCATGTTTTAAAGATAGTTAGTGATGGGCGAATTTGTGCAGTTTCGATTCGCCGAAAAATTCGCGAATTTCGCGCGAAATTCGCGAAACGGCGAAAAATTAGCGAAACTGCGCCGGCGTCTCATTTTTGACGCCGGCGCCCGTTTTTGACGCCGGCGCCTGTTTTTCGACGCCGGCGCCCGTTTTTGGTGCAGGCGTCCGTTTTTTCGGGAAAAAAATTTTGACGCCGGCGAATTTTTTCCGTGAATTTTCGCGCCCGTTTCGCGAATTTATTCGCCGACGGCGAATCGCGCAAATTCTCGCCTGGCGAATAAATTCGCCCATCACTAAAGATAGTAAAATAAAATCTAACTTTGCATTTACATTTGCAAATATTTTTTTTCTACATACCGATTCCTTCAGTAGTTGTTTCACTTAAATATGAAATTCAACTATATTTGCAAATCCCTCTTTAGAAATTCCAAGGGGCAGATTTACTATGGGTCGAATTTTTAAAAAAAACTTAAAAATTCGACCCTTGAATTTAAATCCTTGCACATTGAATATCGAAGTCGAAGGATTTTTAGCATATTTGATCGATCGACCGATCAAATAGAAATGGAACGATTTTTTTTTTCGATTCGATCAAAAAAACGTTGAAAAGTGCTGTGGAAGGTCCCCATAGGCTAACATTGCACTTCGGTAGCTTTAATTTGGCGAAGTATGAAGTCGAAGTTTATTTTAAAGAGACAGTACTTCGATTATCAAATGGTCGAATATTCAAACGATTTTTACTTCGAATCGAAGTCGAAGTAAATTCAAAGTCGTAGTATCCTATTCGATGGTCGAAGTATCCAAAAAATTACTTCAAAATTCTAACTTTTTTAACTTTGAAAATTCACTCAAGCTTAGTAAATCTGCCCTTAAATGTGGAAAGTGAAATTAAAGTATTTTAGATTAAGAAGGTGTAAAACTTGGTGACTCTTTGAAATGGTTGAATCATTTTCCTCCTGAAGATGTAAGGGGTCAATATTGGCAAATGGCATGCAAGAACAAGTATTTTTAATATGCACAAAGCCATTCTGGAAATGGACAGGTAATATTTTTCTCTAGGTAACAGATAAGGAACCATAAAGTTATCTTACTTTAGTGTTAATGAAAATCATCAAATGGCTTACTTACCTTTGCACCTCCAAAACTGGTGTACAGGTGTACTCAGGAGGGTAATATGGCGGAGGTGGAATTGGTGGAATGAACTCATCAAAATCCAGAGTTTGGTGGAAAATAGTTCCATGGGGCACCATGCAATCCATATTTGTAGAGTGCCCTCTTTGTGGCAAAAACTGGAAAACAAATGATAGCAACTATTAGTAAAAAAACATTTAAAGGAATCAAAACACTAAAAAGAAATCTAGATAGAAATTCCATATTTCTATATTTTATAGACTGAACTGCAGCATCCTAAAGGTCCAGAATCTCTATAACATTAATGATACCAAGTTGACACAGGAGCTCACCATCTTGGGTTTTGTTAGTGACGCTGTACATGTTCAGTGGGCTCTGGGCAGATGTTGAGTAGCTAAGCTTAGAAGTCATTGCAAATCATCAAGCAGAAAATGATGTTTGCCTGTCATATATGCTTATGCTAAAGGAGCTGATAATTAACTTCTGAAGCTAATTGCACGGGTTTCTGAGCTTCAATATAATGTGAATCTGAATTAATTATTAATTAGCCTCATATAGTAACATTCATTATTACCCCTGCTGCATGTCTAAACATGTCCAGGCTCCTCTAGACTTCTTGTACCACTGAAACATATTGAATACAGGGATATTTTTGGGGCCATGTATTTTTTTAATTCAGTAATAAACATATAACAGCAGCCAGCCAAGAAAAATAAAATGGTGAAGTCTTTAAATATTCTTGGAGGTTGTATGACCAATTTTTTTGGTGTAATTTTTATTTATAAATGACATTGTTTAAACTGCAAATAATTCACTATACCATATAGAATCTTATTCCTGAACTAACAAGTATATTTTTTTAGTTGTAATACTGGTGTGTAGGTAGTAGTGATGTGCAGGTCGCATTTTCCTCAACCTGCCCCACACCCTTCCAACCTGAACATGGTCCGGCCCACTCCATCCCCTCTATTTATAGATCCGCCCAGCCCCGCCCTACAGTGACATCACAAAAGGGGCGGGGTGGGGCAGGCATGAGTCTATAAATTGACAGGCTGGAAGTTTGATGTTGCAGGTGGGGAGAGTAGAAGAGAGTGACCCGAAATTTTTTTGCGGCAGCCGGCTAAACACAAACAACCTGCGGGTTTTGGGCTGGCCCGCACATCACTAGTAGGCAGCCATCTCAGGTCATTTTGTCTCCTCCTATGCTTTCAGACTTCATGATGGAACTGCTTTCAGTTAAGCTGTTGTTTTTCCTACTCAATGTAACTGAAGGAGTCACAGTAGGACTTTTTACTATACATTCTTTGATCTACGAGGGAGTTATTTTCTCATGGGAGCATGTTATCTTCCCATTGTTCTATGAATAGGCTGCTTGGGGGAGGAGGGAGGGGTAATATCACTCTAACTTGCAGTGCAGAGTGACATTTATCAGAGCATAAGTCACATGACTGGGGGCACCTGGGAAACAGACAATACGTCTAGCCCCATGTCAGATTTCAGAATTAAATTTAAATAAAATCTGTTTGCTCCTTTAAATACAGATTTTAGTGCAGAAGTCTGCTGGAGCAGCACTATTAACTGATGCGTTTTGGAAAAAACACATATTTTCCCATGACAGAATCTCTTTAAGAACAATGGCTCAGAGTCTAAATGGGTGGGTGATTATGTATGGAACTGTATGGTATCTGTAGCACAGCAATAGATTTTTAAAAAATGTAGATTCAAAAATAAATTTTTATGAGTATTTGAATGCTAATGCAATTTTGTCATTACTTGTCCTTTAAGTCATTCACAAGCTATAAAATAGAGCTGCATAGAAATGATGTCAGAAAAAGGTTTTAAACTAGATGGGGTGTTTATCTGCAATAAGACCGCTTTTCAGCCAACCTGGGAACCATTTTATCTGTAAGATTTTTATTTGAAAGTAGTGAAATTTGAGTGTGTGTATGGGGTTGGGGGTTTGACATAAATATGGAATGTTCAGAAAGCTACTAAAGGTCACATTCAGTGTGATGTTATAGCGTATAGAGCTGACTCTTCACAACTGACAGTTCCACAAAATTTAGTTCATGCTCATTTGAAGACATAGCTAATCCTATCAACATAATTGTTAATGTTTGCCAATTAGCGCCATTTTTATTAGCCAGCATCAATGTAACTTCATTATCCATGCTCCACCGGTCAGAATGACACTCTTCAATGCATCTATTAATTTCCGCATGGAGCCTTGTAATGCAAGAGTGTCGGGAGCACTGTAAATGCAGTAGCATCAGAAAATAATACAATTACAAAGGGAAACAGAGGTCTAATGAGCCTGTTAGCATGTTAAACTGGTACATATCATAGAAGGAACTGTTCAGTAGAGCAAATTAAATGTGGACTGGTGACCCCTTCATTGTGTTCTGCATTGGAAAAAAATCATAGCTAAAGCCAATCGAAGAGGACAGCTTTTCTTATTCTCCCCCAGGCAAGGTTCTGCTGTCATGTCACTTTTGTTGGATCACTTGCAGGCTAAGTCTTTAGCTCTTCCCTTTAGAAGCAAGTGATCTAATATTGTTTGCTGAAGGCAAAGTTTTGTATTGTGCTTGAACAACTGCTTTCGTGTTTGCTGTGCTGTCTGCTTGCATTACTGTCAGCTATATGCCACCCAATGAACAATTATAGTAACAAAACAGGTATAGAGTACAACACAACAGAGAAAATATTTTTTATTCATCTTTTAACTAATGATATGAGCTCCTGCTAATGAAAGCCTTTAATTAGAGCCCTATTAATTTTAATTGGAAATGTGAACTCTGTTTTTAGATGCTAGTTTACTATAAAAATGATTGGACGAGTGACTGTATCACTTGCCTGATACAGATTTATGGTGAAATTTGTGTTTTCAGGGGTGATGAAAACTTTTCCAAATCTGTGATAGAATTTTATCATGCATTTTTTTCAACAAAACCCTGCACTGACTCCAAAGTATAGCTCCTATGGAAATTCACTATTCGAGTGTTGAGAGATTCTGTAAAAAATAGCTCAAAAAATGTAAACAAGTTGAAGGTTAATTTTTACAATTAAATATCACCAAGTTACTTTGCGTTAAGTTGCTCATTGAGCCTTTTTAGATTTATTAGGCAAGTAAAGTACAATTTACTGCAGCAAGCGGTGCTAACTTTTTTAGTGTGAGATTGTGCACCTCTTCTGTAAAAAGATGAACCAACCTGGGTACTTTACCTCTGAGCACTGTGCTGCAATTTCTACAACTTTCTCAGGAATCTTGCTTGTTTTATTTTTTTTTTTAGTAGAGCATCACACCATAGGGAAAAGTAAGCTATTGCAGTGAATTGCACTTTCCTTATTTAAAGTTAGGAGGTTGTTCTCAGATGAAGCTAACGATTCTTACATTTTTTCCACAGCCAACATTGAAAACTGCTCATATACAGTAGACCTCTCCATGAAAACAGTAACACCATCTTGACTGATAGCAGTCATGACTTAACAGGTAGACATTGCACAGATAGGGATGGGTAAAGGGAAAGTAACGCTCACCACTAAAATTTAAACCGTAAGAAGGGGGTGCAATGAGGCTGTGACCACAAAATTCATATAGACAAAGACACCCATAATCAATATATTAAGGACATTGAGACATGTTGTGTATTAAGCTACTAAAAATGCCTTACCCTTTAAACAAAACAGGAATTGTTTGTCCATATATAGCAATATATTTAAGCTGGCCAACTACATCAAAGTCATCCCATATCTGGCCAGTCCTACGCTCAATTTTCATCTGATTCATTAAGGAGTCTACTGCTTCATTATACATTTTACACAGGGACTATGTTTTACCAGGGATGACTTTGATGCAGTTTGGCAGGTTAAATATATTGCAATATATGGACAAACAATCTCTGTTTTGTTTGATGGGGAGGGAATGTTTGGTAGCTGTTATACAAAATGTCTTTATCTTAGCATATTGATTATGGGTGAAAGCAGAGGACCTCTTTTCTGACAGAAAGAGTTAGGTCCTTAATATACAAGGACTCTTGTTCTTGAACCATTAGCAAGCCAACAACAACAGGAAGCAGTTAAGGTGAAAAGGGGTCTGTTTATCTGTTACCATCATCAGCTATATTAAGTGATGCGACCACTGAGGTTAAAGGTCTGTCACAAGACTGATCAAAATGTATAGGATGCAAGAGATGTTTGGATGAAACGAAAGTAAGGGTTAGTGTGTGAAGATTAAGAATTGCCTAATGAGATATTTAATGCTGCAGAAATGTGTCTCAAGGAACAGCAGGGAGTTGCGACGTTTCCCCCTTGGGTTTTCATTTATCAATCCGTGTTAAGGGAAAAATGTGGCATAACTTATTATTCTTACTGCCATTGTCAAAAGAACTTCTGGCTAAGAATAATGATACGCAGACTGATGCTAAATGTGTGGAAGATACATGGAGGTATATCCCAATAATTGTTTGCAAGCATTACGTATTTTGCAAATTAGGGGAAGAGGTTTACAGGCTTGATATTATTCTAGAGGTTTATTAGAATTAGAAGAGGCATGGCATGGTTAATTATGAAGAATCTAAAAAATAACAACTATGATGAAACATTTCCCAGAATCTGGCAGTATGGTACTATGAAAGATCTAGTATATTGGGTAATTCTGGGGGTGCCTCACAGAAGCTTAAATACAAGTCAGAGTTAGATAGATCATTTACGTAACAGAAAATATGCTGGGCATTTAATGAAAAAGCTGTGATTGTAGCAATCTGGTATTAAGAGGTGATTGTTAAAAAACGTCAGTTTAGTGAGCTTTCCAAACTGCTACATTTGTTAAAAATGTTTCCAAACAAGGTGTAAGGATTTTTACTTTCCTTGGGTTGAGGGTTCTGATTTTAATCAGGTTGATAATATATCATTGGTGAATGATCATTTTACAAAATTGAAAATGGTTGTTTGATAAAGCTGCAGGCTAATTTGATTTTCTTCCACTTGAGAATTTTACGTACAGTTGTGCATGGGAGGCTTTGTATGCTTTGAGCACTTGAAAGAGTCCAACTTGGGGAAGTGACAGTGGTGCAATGAATGTGGGTTTATAAAAAAATTACAATGAGTTCAATAGAGAATATAAAATTCCCTAACATTCAGCATTGGCTTTGGTGGCATACATAAAGTATGCAATAGCAAGTACCAAATCCAATTAATATCTTTGTTGGTACACCCAGTTCCCACAGTGGTTAGTACATGTACTAATTGAAGACAAAGGAACCTGGGCCTCACAAACAGGGCAAGTGCAAGGAAATGAATGAAATTTATTTAGATGGAACTGCACAATGTTTTGCAGAAAGGTTCCCCTCAGAATGTGCTTTCATTATTATACCAAAGAGAGCCAGTTCAGTTGCATATGCCAGTTTGCCAAATACTTTAATATCCAAAGGTGCTGATGAAGCGCCATTTATAATTGTATCAGTTAATTCTGGGTCAAGATTTTTTCCCCAGGCAAAATTGTGGGTCATTCGCAACAGGAAAAAAAAACAGATGACTTGCAAATTTATGTACACCACAGATCATCCATGGGCCCCTCTACAGAGGAAGCAGACCCAGCC
Source organism: Xenopus petersii (assembly GCA_038501925.1). Taxonomy (NCBI): domain Eukaryota; kingdom Metazoa; phylum Chordata; class Amphibia; order Anura; family Pipidae; genus Xenopus; species Xenopus petersii. The sequence goes on from CM076676.1 coordinate 100,475,511, forward strand.
ACCTCCACAGAAAGAGGGTCTGCTTTCTCTGTAGTTACACCACTGGTTTTAGCGAGGGTCTGCTTTCTCTGTAGTTACACCACTGGTTTTAGCTCTTTTTCGTTTCTATCTCAGGATATATTTTTTTCAATCTCAGGGTAAGTTTGTTGATCACTTGGCACATACCAATGTTCTTATTTCCCTCTAACAGTTCTGTAGTGAACTTAAAGTATCATTGTAGCATGGATTAGTCCATAAGATTTCTTATTTGTAGGTCCTGCTGGTTCATACAAGTATCTTGTTTTGTTATCTGGAAGGTAAGTGCACCGTTCCTCTTTGATTAACAAAACACAGGTCTTCCTGTAATTCAAATCTTCTTGGAGCAACTGCTGAAACCTAAGCATTGAAATTTAGATACTGTCCTCAATTCTGTCCAAGAAAAAAATATCCAAAAAGCTGCTTTGTATGCTGGCGTTTGTTTCAAGAGTAAATAAACTGGGTAGAATTGTCTTTAGGCATTTGCCCATAATGACAGTTGGCAAGTTATAGGAATTATATTAGTATTTGGAAGTATGGAATTAATTTATTTAGATGTGTGATGGTATGCCGGTTTGGCAGGGCTAGTTTATGGATGATACAAATTTAAAATTGGTATTATTGCAGTTGTTTGGGGATTTTTTTTATTGGTTATTCAATTATGATAATCCAAGTGTAATCTTATCTGTTGACTATACAAAAATCTATACAAAATATACCAATGCAGTTGTTGATACTCAATTACAGTTTTAAAGGTTTTGAGATTTGGCAACAGAAGTTAATGAGGAGTGAACGTTATATTAGTCAGTTGATTCTGAGGTTTTCTCTATTGAGTCTTGGAGTGCTACAGACCAAATAGAACATATTTTTAGTTCAAGAACGATATGGTTGATTTGTACTTTGGCTACTTGAGCATGTGGCTGTAAGTTTTGTGTTCTGCTTAAGGGAAGAAAATCTATGCTAAGCTAGGGTCATAGAAGGAATTTGCTTTTTCTTGAGAATAGCAGGTGAAAAACAGCTGTTTTTCTGTTAAGCAAATAACTAACAGCTGTAAAAGGTGGTTTGTCAAAGCAGATGACAGGAACCAATTTCTGAAGTTAAGATTACTGTTCACATCATTGCATAGAGTTTGCTGTTCGAAGTGTAACGAAGTGTTACAAAGTATTATTTGCATTGCCGTTCATTGTGGCATTGCACATCAGGGACTTGGAGGCTGATAATAAAAACTTTGTGTTGCACTGAAAAGAAGAGTTTTTTATATTCAGATGGGGTAGAAATTGACATAAAAAATGAAAAAGAAAAAAAAATTGTTAAAGGAGGAACTATCGTGAACATTTAAATTTAATATAACCTTCAGCACACTGAAATAAGAAACTTCCTAAATATAATCAATTAATAATTCTGTACCCTTTCTGAAATAATCAAGTTTATCCTCACTATCCCTCTCTCAGCATCTGTTTTTCTTCATTCTGTCTTCATTTAGGAGTTGGGTGTCAGATGAATGATTAAATATATTTTACAGCGGGCTCCTTTTGCCTAGCAGATGTTTTAGAGCTCACTCTATTAAAATCACCAGAAATCTTGTCTCACTACATGCAGAATTTGTGCAAAAGGCAGTTATTTTGTCAGATTTTGTTTGTACTGGAATCTGTTATTTGAGTGAGCTCTAATACATCAGCTAGGAACCAGAGCTCCCTATTAGATATATTGGATCATTTATCTGACACCCAACTGCTACATAAAGACAAAATATTTTTTTTTTTAAGGTTTGCTTATGTTCACATGATCTAACAGCTTATACTCTTCACATTGGGTGGCTTCAGAAAAAGCACATTTATGCAAAGGAGTAACTTTGTTCAGAAGACTGAGAACATAAAGTTTCAAGCTTTACGTTCATTCACTAGCTATATTTCAGATTGTTAGTCAGTGATAGGGATGTAGCGAACGTCGGAAAAAAAGTTCGCGAACATATTCGCGAACTTGCGCAAAAATGCGAGCGGTTCGCGAACGGTTCGCGAACCCCATAGACTTCAATGGGAAGGCGAACTTTAACATCTAAAAAAGACATTTCTGGCCAGAAAAATGATTTTAAAGTTGTTTAAAGGGTGCAACGACCTGGACAGTGGCATGCCAGAGGGGGATCAAGGGCAAAAATGTATCTGAAAAATCTGCCTGTGTGTGCTTGGAAGAGATAGTGTAGGGGGAGAGCTGTTAGTGATTTCAGGGACAGATGATAGTAAGTTTGCTGGCTAGTAATCTGCTTGATACTGCTCTGTATTGGAACAAAAAAATAAATAAAAGCAGTCCTTACAAGGACTACTGTTATTGCAGCAGTCAGCAGATGAGATCAGAAGCAGGACAGCTGCCCACTGCAGCTACATACAGAGCACTGCAGTAGAAGGTAGATTACTAGCCAGCAAAGCTACCTAAGCTTAAATGTCCCTCAAACCCCTGCAGACTTCTGTCCCTCCAATAACAGAGCAGTATCAAAACGATTACTAGCCAGCAAACTTTCAACTGTCCCTGAAATCACTAACAGGCAGCAGCTCTCTCCCTACACTATCTCTTCAGCACACACAGGCAGAGTGAAAAAACGCTGCAGGGCTTCGGTTTTTATAGGGAAGGGGAGTGGTCCAGGGGAGAGCTTCCTGATTGGCTGCCATGTACCTGCTGGTCTGGGGTGAGAGGGCAAAAAAAAGCGCCAACAATGGCGAACCCAAAATGGCGAACGTCGCGCGACGTTCGCGAACTTCCGGCGAGCGCGAACACCCGATGTTCGCGCGAACAAGTTCGCCGGCGAACAGTTTGCGCCATCTCTAGTCAGTGATTTGTGTTTTTTGGGGGGAAACGAATGCCAAGTATATCATATTTATACAATATAGGGGGGAAAATGTCAAGTATATCATATTTATATAATATAGTCAATATTTCTTTGCAATGGTTGTACGATTTGCATGGGTTCAGTCTCTTCAATTCAAGGATTTGCAGAAAGATGAATACAGATCATTTTAAATTCATGCACTTGCATCAGACATAAAAAGAAGGAGATTGTGTAAATTTTACATGAATTTCAGTACTGGTCTGGACAAACTTAATTAATGTCTTTCAAAACATGGTGGCAAAGCCTACTTTTGTACTAGGAGGGTCATCCTCAAAAAATGATTTTGCATGATTCATTAGTATGATGGTGGGGTGTATGTCACCTATTTTGCATGGACAGTTTGGCTGTAAAGTGGCAATACATGGCAAGGGTTTGAACATCTTCAACAGATTAAAATGTTCAGTACATACATCAAGGATGTCCGAACTGAAACACCCAGCTATTGTTAGATACTGGCTCACAAGTGCAGAGATAGGATAAGATGTTGTGCTAATGCTCCATGAGGTAGTTTGGTGGTAGGTCATTTCATAAAATAAATATTTCAGCAACAGAGAAAGTTTAAAGGCACACATATTATGTTTTTCTTTGAGAAGTGTATGAACTATATTCACATTGAGTATAGTCAATAATACACTACCTTATAGATGAAAAGTAAGAGTAAAGTGGTGTATACCTAGATATAACAGTAGCTGAATAATTTGTAGTTTTCTACTAAGCAAATGCTTTATGTCTTATATTTTGTGATCTTCTGTGTTTTGATGCAATAGGAGATTTCAACCCATTTTTATCAACATTTTTTGATCCTTTTTTATTGAGACGATATTCTGTATTTTCACCTCTCTCATAGTTTGACCTTCCTTTGATAAAATGAAGTTTCACTACTTTACTATAGAAGGGAACAGTATAACCTATCTGTGAATCTTCTACACAATGCTCATGTGAATGGAGTTATATAAGCTGGTGGTCGATATCACAAATTTGGATGAAGCCACAAAGCAATATAGATGCAATATTTTCATGAGAGTAAAGGCTTTTCAGCTTTCCTTCTCTGTGCAATTTTAAATTCAGCTGCAAGCAATTTCTCCCTCTGTATAAAAATAAAGCTATTTTCATGGTTTCTACATCAAGAAGAAAAGTATATATATCTTTATTAGACAGTTCATTCTGTAAATAATAGCTTGTTTTATGCAGAGAGTCTTATTTTTTTGGGCATATTTACTAAAGAGTGAATTGCCTAACGCCACCAAAATTTGCCTCAATACTTTAGCTTTATTTTCACAAAACATTGCATTTGTACATAAAATGGCAAGTACACAGTTGAGAATGTAATGTGCCAAAATGTTGCTGGCTTAATGATCTGTGAAACGTCACCTGCGTATTTTCCCCCATACAATTGTCACTTGGGAATTTATGCCATGAAGAAATGAAATATGTGGGATATTATATTAGGTGATTAGGGATATTAGGTGGATACTGATGTAGTTAATGAGATGCAAAAGTGGCTGTTTTCTCTCTATAATGGTATTTCACAAGCCTGAATCTAGTGAAATTCCTCTTGACAAAAACTGTTCTTGCACTCATGATAACTTGATATTTGAGAGTTAATTCAAACTGGCGGAATTTTAAGTGGAGGAAAACTGCAAATATCTGCCAGTGCAAGTTTACTACACCAAAACCTGACGTTCTTGCATGCTAGCAAATTGCCAATGTTGAGAGTAATTTTCATTTTTGGTTAAAATACACCACATTTTTAATTTTTTGTCTTTAGTAAATATGTTCTTTTGTAAAGTACAATCACAGTACCCTTTAAGGCAATAAAGACACTTTCCCTTTGGACTCATGGGGGTATCAGAATATGTGTTTCACAAGCCTAAAGGTGTAGATCAGCCTTGAGTCACTTTTTGAATTTAATCAAATTGTACTGCTGCCATCCATTTCCCCCCTTAAACTTATTATTTACCAAACTCCAAATGCAAAAATCATGAAAAATTCATAATTTTGTTAATAAAATCGTACTTTTAAAAAATCACGAATTTTCCAGAATTTATTAAACCCGGAGGATGGAAAATTCTGCATCTCAGATCTGTCGAGGTTTCATATAAGTCAATGAGAGAAGACCCAATGATTTTTGAAGTGTCCTGGGTTTCGTGCAATACCCCAAAGTTTTTTGAGTTTTTGGGCAAAAAGCATAAGAAATCTGAGTTTTCGGGTGAAAATTTAGTTTTTTTTATTTTACTCCTGTTGAAACCCAATAACAATTCATAACAAAATCCCAAAGTTCTATTTTACTGTCATTCTGTGCATTCTGTATGTATCAGAGCTCAGGAATCAAGTCTAGTACTAGAACTATTCCCCTCCGTATAACAATTCCATGGCTATGGCTAATGTAAAACAAAATAATTCTTAAATATTTCATTAACATTGTGTATATTGTGTACAGAACTGTATCTATTCTATTTATTTCAAAATTATCAAATTATTTGAATGATAAATTAATTATAAATGTAATTAAAATGAAATAATAGAATTAATAATAAATAACATCTCTCCTTCCATACTCCCCTTTCCCAGTGAAAGAAGCTTTAGTAAAACAAAACAGACTATTTAGGAAAGGCAGAGGCTCAAGTTATGTCTGTGAAGTGCACGGAGAAGGGCAATAATGTGTGCGGGAAGTGAAGAATTTCTGGGAAGTCAGCTCGTTATAATGATTTACATTATTTTAATCAGCTAATTGAAATACTGAAACTTGAGCACTATTGAAGCAAATTGTTTAAAATTGCACATTATATCCATGCAATCATTCTTCCTGTAAAATGTGCCTTTGAGAATGAAAAGGTAATGATGAAAATATATCAACTGATTCTGTTTTAAAAATATATTCTAGACAAAAACACAATATACTGGTACATACAAAAAGATACTAGTGGGTTGAATAAAATGTGCATGACTGTTTGTAGGGTGCACTTGGAGTCCTACATTCTCTCCTACCAGTCCCCAGTTGCCTCTGCCCCATGTATGGTCAGCAGGTAGTGTTACACATATTTGCCTGTTCTTGGCTATAGTTTTGTATCATCCTTGCCTCCACCTCGTTTATCAGCTCTTATCCCTGAAGTGAGTAGGTTCCCAACAGAGGCAACCAGTGAGTATTACAATGAGGTCAGTTATTCTAAACTAAAGCTGTACAAAGAACATTCCAGTAAAGGTAACTGGAAATTTGTAATTATTATGTAGATTTATGCAATGTCAATACCAAACACTAATTAACAGAGGTGTTAGAAAATAATTTTTACATTTTGTCACTGGTCTGTCATCATTTTATTGGGCTGTTATTGTCATACTTTAGTGATTTTTATTGGTTTTAACCATGTATGCCCCCACTTCCCTTTTTTGCTTGCTCGCTGGCCGGAAACAAGCTTAAAGGAGACCTAAAGCCTAACTAAAGAAGTAGGCTAGAAATGTAGTACATTATGTTTTGGGGTTCTGTACCAGCCCAAGGCAATCACAGCCCTTTAGTTGTAAAGATTTGTGCCTCCAAAGATGCCCCAGTAGCTCCCCATCTTCTTTTCTGCTGATTCACTGCACATGCTCTGTGCTAATGTTGGTTACTGAGCAACAACAGGGACCAACAACAAATATACTGTATATACAGGATATGTCACAATATAAGGATGATTATTATTTAATACAGATAATTACTATGTCAGCTCAGAAACCAGTGCAACTAGCATCAGAAAATAATAATCAGACTTGTAGTATCAGTTTATATTACAATTCTCATTTTCTGCATGTAAATTTGCGACAAGCTCTAAGCTTAGTTTCTCAACAGCTGCTCAGAGCCCACTGTGCATGTGAGTGTCAGACACTTTCCAAGATGGTGACCCCCTGTGAAATCCTGGATCATTGCTGCTATTGAGTTGCTGAAACTGTAGACTGGTACAATAAGTTCAGTATGTAAAATATGGCATGTTTAACCATATTCATTTTTAGGATTCAGTTTTCCTTTAATGTTTCACTATAGCAGTTGGATTATTGGTGCTAGGGATTGATAAAAATATGATGAAATAATAATAATAACCACCCACCAATGACGGGTAATTGTCTGTACCCCAAATTCTTTCCTTAAATACACATAGGCCAGGTGGGTGCAGGAAATGTAATTGTTGCATATTAAACTGTGCTCACATAATGCCAAGGCCCTGCTGACAGAGGCTAATGTATCAACATCACTTAGGGCACGAGATAGAATTGTAGCTACAGAACTGCACATACACACCATGGCTATATTTTAGTAGCATTAGACCACAAGGCTTGCAAACTGTTGGGCACAAAAAACTTCATTTTGTGCAACATGTTTTCCAGAAATGCTTGCACCTGCTCATATGTAAGGAGTGTCTTGACCATGTATGGCAATTCCGTGTACTTTTTTGTATATAAACTTGGTCAAATAGGCGTGACATTTGAAGCTCTCTGTGTCATACTTGCTAAGTGTGACATTGTGACAAGCTTCCCAAGATTCCAAATGTTTTGTCTAATAAATAAATCAGTTATTCTGAAGAACCTTTCTTGTCTTGGAATCTTGTTAAATAACAAGGTTCTGGTAAGCAAATTACCAACAGGATCAGTGATTTTTTTGTGAAGGACAGTGAAAGAGGTATAGTAATTTTTATTCTAAAATATAATTGACAACATTACAGTAATAATGCCTAGGGCAGGCTTTGGTGATGTTCCATAATGATTATGTGGAGATAATGCTTGGCAATAAAGTATATTATGCAGATAAGGGGAGCATATGCTTTTATAAGTTACTGTTCTAAGGTAGATAAAAAAAAAAAAAAAAAATATATATATATATATATATATATATATATATATATATATATAGTGTAATTATTTGAGCTCTGTACTGTAGCCTATTGAATGCAGTTGCCAAGGCAACCTCATTACTTTTGGCCGACGACTTAAGGTCTGGGATCCAGAGATTGTTTCAAACTGCCACCCATCATCCTGAGCTCAGTAGAAGACAGATAACCATATTAGATATCATCGGGATGATGGTTTATATGGACAGTAATGTCAAAAAAGTGACTTTATAAAACATATAATACAGTATCTAAGAAAAATCTATTCCCACTTGAATACATAAAAGGATTAAAGATAGCAAGTACAATTATTGCCTAGTGGAAAACCAAGGATATACAGTAATTACAGCTTCAACAAGTCCAGTACACCAAAACATTCATTTAGTTAGAACATAAATGTCCATTATCAACTTTTAGAAAAGGCTTGTACTAAATAACATTTGCAAAAATTCTGGAAGATTGTCTAAATGAGTATAAAATAATCCAGCATAATAATATATATAAAGTATTTGTTACAGGTAACTATTTTAACCATTTTAAAACTGTATAAAAAAACATGGGATAGCTCTTTTATTAATATGGTAACTATCCAATATCGGTGATGGAATACACATTATATACACATTATATACCTTTAATTTAAGAATATCTCTGGAAAATAAGGAAATTACAGGTTTCAGGTAATCAGTTTAAGGAAGTAGGTAAGGATAATGTAAGGAAAGATAATTGTCAACGCTCTCTAACAGCTGACCTGTAAATGGTTAATTCTGATTGGTTGCTTAAGTTATTCCTTAAATGCAATCAATCACTTCACAGAACACTTTGGGGCAGATTGAACTATGTGTGCAATTAGAACTAGTGATGAGAGAATTTGCCCTTTCAGTTTGCCGAATGTATTTGCGAAAAGGCTAAAAATGTGGGCGTCATTATTTGTTGTAGTGACTTTTTGTAGCAGAAGTCTATGGGCGAATTTTTGATGAGCAGCCCTGTTGGCAGCACCCCCCAGTTATTATTCCACTGCCCCTCTGAGCAATGGAATGGCACTCTAGTAAACTATTCCATGCTAGGCCATGCCCCAAATCTACTATAGCCATGCCCCATTCTGGCCAAAATACACCCATGATCCACCCAAACCCCACCACCTTCAAGGCTCTTGAATTAGACATTTGTTCTTTGAGAGGCCACCTGCCACATTTCCTGACTGGTTCCCCCCTGTCCTTTACTCATGGCAACTGCTCTTGTGCTACTGTATCTCAAAGATTTGTTTCTTGAGAGTAAGTTCTTCATTTACAATTCAAGGAGTAGATGAAATATCATTTAAACACAAATAAAATCCACTGGACAGCCCCTGAAAATGTTACAGACTCTGTTACAAACTAATGGAGGCATAGGTAAAACACACTATATCGAATATATTTACAAGGTATTACAAATGAATGTAAATATATATATATTTACATGTATATATAATACTTTATTTAACCAATCAATTTTTCAACCCTCACAGGGGTCTTTAGCAATATATATATATATATATATATATATATATATATATATATATATATATATATTACATTTTAACCACCCAGTACCAGAAATTGTTTCTGCCACCCATAGGAACAACTCATACTGCTAGCAGAAATTTGTGCCCATTTATATATGATACAGGGGCCTGGCACACCTCTACCTTGGGTGTCGTTCAGAATGTGCAAGGCATGTGTGCCATTTGAAGGTGGTATTGTGTTAAGGCATGCGCCTGTGAGTTGTGTTTTGCTTCTTGCATTTGATTTTAATTTGGTGCAAGGCAGATGGCACAGTTTGCCCCTGCCATAGGTACAGCAGAGGAGCAGCAGTTTTTAGAGGGTTAAACGAATGTATTTTAAAAATGGTAACACCAATGCACCTTATAAAAATACATGTAATTGCTAAAAACAAATATAGGTAAAATTGCTCAGAGCTCTCTTCAAAGCATTATTGCAATTTAAATCATTTTGTTTTCAAGATTATAGCAATTTTTAAACTGTGTATATCTTAATGACTAGAAAGTAATAAATTACTATAAATTGCAAAAGTGCTTAGAAGGGTTATTTGAGCAATTTTGCATGTATTTGTTTTCAGGGTTAATATTTGATTTCAATTCAAATTCTATGAGTTCTAGTTATTATAGTTCATAATTTCATATATACTTCAATATTTCAATAGCCTGGTTGAAGTTCTTTATGCATTTATATTATTGCACTAAAATCAGCCCATAGTGGAAGTTTAACAATTTCCCATGATTTTAATTAAAATGCTACCAAACGTATTCCCCAACAATGTATGACTACTTTGAGAGCAATGAATGCTGAATGCCTGACCTGCACAGTTTGCAATACTCATAAATGTGCTGTGAGAAGAAGGTTCACATCTCTCCCAGGAGCTAATGGAAATCATAAAGAGAAGTTGCAAAGGGGTAAAGAAATAATACGGGTATTATTTCTTGACAAACTAATGACATTATCAGATGAATACAGACACATATCAAAGTGAAACAACATTTCCCTCTATATAAGGGAAATGTGTTCTTTAATGGATGATGGATTTGGGAAGTGGAAAGAAAAAAGGCAAAATACAGTGCAGCTAAATGGAGAGTTAGCTTAATAGATTTCTCTCATTACCTTGTCTTGTTTCTTATACAGTGCTCTTATACATAACGTTTATATGCATCATTTTTTAGTTTTAGTGACTTCCAGTTTTATAGAACTGAAACTTAAAGAAGGACAAGGAAATCTTTGAAACAATTAACAAAAACAATTGAGCACCCCTAAAATATCATAGGAGTAGGAAAATCCCATACCTCCTAATATGAACCTACCGTCCAACAGAGGGCGCACTGTTATTCTTTCATACAACCAACAGAGGGCATTGTGGGATATTGCAGTCTCTCCTCAAGTGAACTGTTGGTATAGGAATGATTAAAAGTGACTGCAATCTCAAATACTCGGGTCGGGTGCCGCTGACCCGAGTATAAGCCGAGGTAGACTTTTTCAGCACATTTTGGATGCTGAAAAACTCGGCTTATACTCAGGTATATACGGTATACTTGGGCTTTGCCTTATTTTAGTATAAATACCACTCATATTTGTATACAATGTATTGTTGTCTATTTCCAATATAAGAGGACCGTGTGAATGATACTTAGTGGAAGGCCTAGGGGTTCGCTGCACACAGTGACTGGGTAGGAGAGGACATTAAGATATTAGACAGCATGGGAACATTTGTTTTTATTCTACCCATTTTGGTAGACCAAGCCACGAAATTTGTAAGGCTAAGTTTATTTATACATACTTAGATTAAAGCATGTAAATGAGATAAATGATCTGCCAAAATTGTTAGCAAAAAGGGCACTAATAAAATGCCAGCCATCAATATTGTACACAAATTAAAGAGCATCATGAAAATCTATGCAATTATTTTGGCTGAATAAAGGATGCTTACATTTTGGCAAAGTGTTTCCCCTTCATTACTTAACATTTATGGCTTTTCAATCTTTTTGTAACTGTCGATGGCCATGATTTTTTTCCATGATTAGTTCATTGAAAAGTTAATTGTAAAGATTCTTTATTAAAAAATGACTTTGAAAAGTGGAATAATCATCTTCACAAACTTGCAATGGCCCAGAATAGATTACGTTGATTTATTCTGCCACTGAGAGTTTCTGTGAGAGGCATTATTGCTAAAGATGCATTTTATCATGGTGATAAAGTACTGTGCATATGTTCTGTATGCAGATGTCTGTGGGATGTATTTACATATTCCAAAAGTTCAACCTCATTGTAAGAAGTGTGAATATGTAATAAAGGCATTCAAATCCTCTCATCTGTGACTTAAGTAAGTTTTTAGTGGTATCCAAAGCCCCATAGCATAATAACGTATGTCATGAAATATAAAACCAGTTGTGCCAGGGCCTTGCATTGCAAAGATTAAAACAAAGTGACCATAAGCAACTTAACAAATGAACACAAATGACATTTAATACTAGACAGAAAAGACGGATAACACTATCAATAAAAAAAGAGTTACTACAATTAGTTTTTCCCATTGGTCCAACTTATACCTGTTTACTAAGCTGTATAAGAAGTGTTCTAAATGGAGAATGAAACAGGGAAGTCAAAGTTGCTGTGATCCAGAGCTAACCGTTACATTTGAGATTAGTTTGTTGTGCCAGGAACAAGGGAATATTGAAGAGTGGAGAACTATTTCTCTGACTGATATTTCTGAAGTCAAATATGCTTTGGAAACACACATTTTAAAACTATTGGCCCCTATCTAATTGCTTACAAAACAGTTTTAGGTGATTAATAAAAATGGTATTTTCTGGAAAAAAATTTATGCAATCTGCCTGAAAACTCAATACAGAATATAATTGTCTCCAATCAATTTGTTTGCCCACCACTGAGAAGCAGTTTTCTTACATACTTAAAATCTGTGATGCCAGCTATCAGCAGTGTCTAGGGGGTATATTTATCAAAGAGTGAAGTTAATAGTGAAGTTCCGCCACTAGAGTGAAATTCCGCCACTCTCCATTCATTTCTATGGGATTTTTATAGGCGTATTTATCAAAGGGTGAACTTTCACCCATTGATAAATACACCTTTCAAAATCCCATAGAAATGAATTGAGAGCTGCGGAATTTCACTCTAGTGGCGGAACTTCACTCTTTGATAAATTTACCCCTATGAGTTCTCTAACACCCTTGTCTGCATGGAGGTTATTTGGGTTCTAAAGTCGTTAGAAATAGTTCTATCTTCATTCCGCGCTGTCCTTATAAATAGCTTTACTGAGCACTTCTCCTATAAAAGTGGAAGTTTTGATCTACACATTATCTGAGTCAATTCCCAGGTTCATGAGTAGTTTTTAATACCATTGCTCCGGCATCTCAGACCTGTTGAGGTTGCATATAAGTCAATGGGAGAAGTCTCATTGATTTTTTAATGTGTGCTGGGTTTCGTGCAATACCACAAAGTTTTCGGGCAAAAAGCATAGAAATTGGAGTTTTCGGGTGAAGAATCCAACAAAAACGTGAAAATCTAATTTTTTTTCCCGCAAAGCTAATTTTCGGGAAAATCAAATAATAAATACGCCGAAAAATCCCGAGCAAATTAGATCAGAGTTTGTGGCTGGAAATGCTGAGATAAATTCTGACTTTGATAAATAACCCCCTAAATATTATACAATATTAAAACTGAAATACAAGCAGGATACTTATCAAAGGCACACACATTATTCCAGATAATGTCAAACTACTGTAACTCAAATTGAGTATGTGATCTTCTTATGTGGTGCTCGAAGTCGTAAGTACCCTCTTATTTTACAACTGAGGTACATTGTTTTTAAATAATACATAAGTACACAAGTAACTTTACAATATTTAGCTATATTCATGGCTCTTTTGTGATAAAACAATGTTTATTACAAAGTACAATGAAGCCATGTTTTGGCTCATTGGAAATGTAATAAAAGTCATATACAAAAGTAATTTGCATTACTACAAGAATACAAGAGATGCAGAGAGCATTGGCAGGTGCTGTATTTCTCTTTATTCATTTAATGTCTTTCTGTGTCAATATTAAGGGGCAGATTTATTGAGGGTCGAAGTGAAAATTCAAATTCAAAATTCGAATTTTCGCATTTTTTAATTGTCTAAACTATAGGGAGTTATTCAAATACGATTCCAGTTTTTCAAAAAAATTTAATTTTCGAGATTTATCATTGGCCTTTTAAGAACTCAAATTTGACTATTCCCCTACCTAAAACCTGCAAAATTGCTGTTTAATTCAATGGGAGACATCCAGGGATCAATTTGGAGTTGTTTGCAGCCTTCCTGGCATTCAAGTTTTTCCCAGAAATTTTTACATTGGAATTCAATTCGAGTTTTCAGGTCGATCCTATTTAACCTAGTTTACAAAATTCGATTTTTATAATAAATTTAGAATTTTGAGTTCATGGGGGTTTATGGGAGTTTTAAAAAACTCACATGAATTCTAAATTGACCCTTGATAAATGTGCCGCTAAGTCTTCTTAATAACTATTAAAAAGATCTATCTCATGAATATTATATTTAATTTGATTATGCAGATTATCTGGCTGCAAAAGTATTTACCTTACTATTTTTTTTATATTTTTGCTTAATCTTCACCAAACCAAGGGTATTTGTTATGCCTCTGCTAAAACTGCATGAATCTGTGTTTATGTTAGCTATAAGCATCTACTCCCTTAAAAAACTAGCTATTCTTATTTCTTCTTTACTACAACCTTTACACTCAGGATTCAGTGATATTGCAGTTACTTTATTTACACCTTGCAAAATAACTTTTTAAAAAATACAATATGACGAGACTTGAGCAACATTTGTGGAAGATACTGTTTTATGTTTTTATTTGTGACCCGTTGGTATTGAGTATTGCTTACCAATACAGTATATCTTCAAGATATAATAATGGGATACATTTTCAAGTTTATATTGATTTTCAACCCTTAAATAACATACTGCTGGGATATTTCTAAATTCTAACTGTATACAACCCCCTGCGTGACTGCACTCTATTCATATTTTAATATTTTCTATATTTATAAAATGTTATTATAATCTGTATCGCACCAGGATGTCCCTTAAACTATCACTGTATACAAGCAACCAGTAAGATTAGGACTGTAACATGGGCTCTGCAGTTTAGTGCAACACAGCCATTTTTTTATAGTCATCATTTGACCAGTGTAACCTTGAGTATTTGAGGAATGACGTGTTGGCTGGCCACCTGCAGTGATCAGTGATTTAGGAAACACAACTATGAAATATATATAGGATTCTATTGCTTTTTTAAACTGAGAAAATGCAAGGCTTTTCTTATTGTGTCACTAACAAGTAAATACTCTTCATATTACATTACATTTTTTCCTAAATTATCACTCCATATAAACTTGTTTGACTATTGTGAAGTTGATAACACTTGCCCATCCAGACCTGTTGAGAAGTATTTGAGCAAGCTGCTTAAAAAAAAAGAGTTCCTCAAAAGTCTCTGTATCCTCCATAGAGTGATGCTAATGTTCTGAATAAAAGGTCTGATAACATTGATAAAAGTAAACTTAGTATGGAATTAATTCTACTAAAAAACAGGCATATACAAACAACATGGAAAAACTAAACTCTAACATACAGCACTAATGAATGCAACATGAAGCCACTGATTAAGCTATTATATTAGTATAATAAATTTGGGAGTGGGATCAGTCTGTGATTAGCAACACTCAGATCTTACTGCTGTCTACAGTTACCAAACTATATTAGGTCTACTTACAGCAGAACAACATTATGCATCCTCCAAAATGTAACAGTACAGCAGGATTTAAACACGTCTCCAAACTGAAAATAATAAAAAATATAATCTATATAAGGTCAGTAGCCTTCAGTTGATATTCTGTCTTTGATTTTATGCTTAATCGCTTCATGAAATTGCAAATAACTAGAATAATATGTTATAGAAAACCTGCATTGCTGATGTCTTCCTGCTGGGTGTTTATCATAACAATGATAGAGGATTGCATAGACTCTGTTACAATCCTTATACATTATTATCCAGCAGGATTCCACTAGCTGTCAAAATTAAACAGCATTTGAGGCACTGAATTAAATCTTCAAAATTATTGTTGCAAGTACAGTAAACGTTCTATCATTGCAGCTTCTATGCATTTATTAATTTCTAGAAACGTGGTAATTACCTCTCTATTCTATACAAGTGGCAGATTTATAAAGGGGGAAAAAATATTGTCTGGAATAAATTAGTCAAAGCTAGAATAGTTGCAGTCGCATTTGTTACAACATCGGAATTGATACGCGTCAAAATAATTTTGACGCCCATTGACTTCAATGCGTTTTGCAAAATTCCCCCCATTTCGCGAATTTCCCACAGTGAAGCGAGAAACAAAGTCGCCTCTTAATATTTATAAGGGGCAAATTTATCAAAGGTTGAGGTGAATTTTCAAATGAAAAAAAATTAAAATTTCAAGCTATTTTTTGTGTGCTTTGACTAGGGAATAGTCCAAATTCTATTAGAATTTGAAATAATTCCAAAAAATCGAATATATAAATTTATCATGCACTGTCTCTTTAAAAATTCGACTTCGACCATTCGCCATCTAAAACCTACCGAATTGCTGTTTTAGCCTATGGGGGACCTCCTAGAACCTATTTGGAGTTTTTTTTGGAAAAACTTCGAACCAAATTCGATTGAATATTGATATTCCATACGATTCGTATGATTCGGCCGAATATGGACCTATTCGATCAAAAACGGACTTATTCGACCAAAAGAACTTCAGTTGGTCTTTTTGAATTTGAATTTCGAAGTTTTTTCAATTTGAAATTCGACCCTTGATAAATATGCCCCTAAATGTTAATAAGGACATTTGTATACATTTGTATATATATATTGTATATAATATTTACTGAAAAGCACCTTGCCAGTAAATGGATATCTGCCATTTCCATTTAATAAGGTATATACTAATGTAATGTAAATATAATAATGAAGAAACAAAAGTTTTTTTAAATACAGTTTTGCTTTCAAGTTTGATGGAGACTCCTGTAACATATTACACGGCATGCATTTCCCACATATGCTGGAATCTAACCAAGACCAATTTAGATGCATGGTCATGAAGATATGAAAATTACATTATCACAATTTTTATTTGAACTTTGAGCAGTTCCTCCAGTTGCAAAATGTATAGTTTAAACTGTATGACATATATCTGTTCACATGGTAAGGAGTGGGGACTTGTGAATAGCTCTTCCAGATTGCCTACTAATTATGTAAAGTATTCATTAATGATTATACACAGTTTTTTTCTATCCCCATGGAATTTTATTTATGCTGCACACTGCCGGTGCATTCTGGAACCTTTAGGCATGGAAAAAAATGATTCAGCAATTTATTTCTATATTTGTGTTTTAGACATATTTATGCGAAATATTTATTTATTTACTGAATAAACCTTGGGTGCAAGGGTGCAATACTTAATTTATTTATAAAACTCCAAGTGGTGGCAAAGAAGTAGAGGCAAGATATGTAAGCTGTGGAGCCATAAATAACATTTGATTATCACATTACATCTGCTGCCCCAAAGATTTCCATCTAACAGCATGACAGGTCACGCTGCACAGTTTGTAATCATGACAAAATTCTATAATATATGCAGCTCAAAATGCTACTGAAAAAATATAAACCAGCACAATTGCAGCATACTGTAAATTAAGAACAGAGCCTTAATTGTGAAGGTTGTTAAATAAGGATTACAAACATAACATTTTGATTAAATATTTGTCACATTATCTATCCCCTAAATTTAAATATCACCTTTGTGTATTTCTTACACTCAGACCAGATGCAACACATGCAAAATGCCTAATCCATTAGGAATGGACACGTGACAAGCTGTTAATAAATAAAATTACCTTCATTTGGTCGCCACTATAAACTGTAATTGGGGAGCAGCAAGAAATTACAATAATTGCAGAAACAATAAAGGCAGATGCTGGGCAAGAAGAATTCTTAGCTAAGTATCTAAGCAAACACCAGGACATTAAGAGGAGTGCTCTAATGTATAAACAAGAAGAGAAAACACAACTGTTGCCTTAATATATTCATCAGAATTCTAGGGGTTTCATTTAACCTGAAAACAGTGTGAAATGTTATAAAGTAGTGCTGTCTTGGAAATGTTTTAGAGTTTTGAATGTTATTTCACAGCAGAGATATTTCTTGGTGCTAACATTAATAAAGCTTAACCATCTATAGAAAGTTCAACAAATATGTTTATATATGGATGTATATTACCCAATGCACTAATTATGCTACTGTAGTATATTCTAGCACATCTCCTTCACCATTACAAAATTTTTAATTATGGTCATTAATATGGAAATTGTCTATTGGTCCAGTGGGTTGATTGGTGGGATACTTGATAATTAAGAAGTATATAGCCACGTCTATTAACCACCTGACACAAAAAAAAGCAGTCAAACAATCAAAACAAACAAGTCAAACAAACCATAATTAAATATCATTTGTCTGAAATATTTTTTTTAAATGTATGAGTATATGGCTCAATCAAAGTAATGTAAACAGATGTATTATATTTATAAACTATATAATAGTATATAAATATTTTTTTAAAACTGATGCCTATTAAAAAAATAAATACTATTACTATAAAAGGAGATAATCATGGAAGAACAGCGTGTATTTAAATGTGATCCATTTGCTGATGGGTAAAGTTTATAATACAAGCCCTTCTATTACTTAGAAAGGGTATGTTATTTTGCATACAATTTATTTCAAAGTATATACAATATATCATGGATGCTATATTAGAATGAAAATATTACCTGTTGGAAAAGAGTGGAAAGTAGTAGAAGAAAATGAGACGTAACAGTATAATAATTATAATACAGTGGAAGAAGAGAATGGGTAATGACTGCAGAAGAGTTGACACTATAATTGTGGTCACTCTATTTTTATTATGGGAATAGGATAAGATAATAATGGCTGACACTTTATTACAAAGCATATGGTAGTGGGAGAAGAGCCAATACCGTTTTAAAGTATAACATTATTATTATACATACTGTGAGTGAGGTGACAGTTGGACAGCTGACTGTTATTAAGGGTATTTGAGAGTGGGAGGAGAATTGACAATTTATTTTACAGAGGTGGGTAAAAAGATGACAGTGTTTAAAAGTGGGGGTTAAAGAAATGTGAAAAGTATGTTGTGCAGGGCTGAGGTGGTTGTTGATGAAGAGCTGAAGTTCTGTTTTGTAAAGGGCAGATAGTGCCAAACACTATGTGATATTTTATTTTAACAATGTGACAACTGGAAAAAAGTAGGCATTACATTTCTTGGAGGGGAGCTGACATGGAGAAAAGAGATTACACTTTATTTCACAGAAGGAAGTGACTGTTAAGAAATAGCATACCAATTAATCTCTTCAACAGAGATCAGGTCACCTATTTTACAGATATTAGTCAGCAATGAAAGAAGAACTGGCAGTCCTTTATTACAGTGGGGTGGTGAAGTTAGGAAAAAGTAGGTGGAGTTTGAATGTAGGGAGGCTCAACAACTGGGGAGCAGTGTGTTGCCAGTAGGGAAATCTTATGTGTATGCTAATTCAGGTAAATATGACCCAGTATTTGTTTATTGAAGAAAAAAAAAAAGATTTTTCATGTTGTTTTTTTTAATTCATGTTTTAAGTTCTGCTCTTTTGATCCCTTTGCCTTTGTCTTTTGAAATCAGCATTTCTAAATCTCTTTACTTTTATCACATTTGTATCACTCCTTTTCTTCATCTCCATGCTTTTCTTTTGATGAGCAGTGTTCCTTTCTGCTAGCCACTGCTATGTTGTCCTAATTTTCTTATGTTTTTCCCTTTACCACATTTCTCTCCTCCTAATTGCATCTCTACATATTTGCTGCTTTGTGTTTTGCTAAAATTTTTTCTTTTATTTGGCTTCACCTTATGTGTTTTATGGACAGGTGTATTGGATATACAGGTTACAACAGTTCATCAGAATATAGGAATTATGAATGGACAAATGTGCCATGAGAATTAGCTTTCAGTGATCTGAAAAAGAAAGATGTTACGCTGTGTTCTCAGGTATAATGATAGGGTTACTCACCAGCTGCAGGACATCAGTAGAAACCATCTGCATGCAGCACATTGCAGTTGCCAAAGCACAAACAATAGTTGAGATAATATTCAGAGCACACACACTGAACAAAAGGTCCTGTAAAGAGATGAACAGAAAACATGAGAGTGTTTTTAATCTTTGAAATGTATGTGACATGACTGCAAAGATCTTTAATTGGCTTGATAATAACTGCTGTCACTTGCATCTATTCAGTGCAAAATTAATTATTCTGAATTATGTTTGTTCCAAACTTTGCTCATTACCAGCAGTATTATAGGTGTTCAATGTGTTGCAATGCATTGGTGGCAAGAGAAATGTTCATTTGCAATAAAGATAAACACTGAATATATACTGTATGTATAAAATAAACAAGGTTATATAAATTCCCTCTCCAAAAATGACTGACAATCAAAACTTTAGGAAACTCAAGCATTCAGCAGAGACCACCACTGAATATATACAATTGCATCTTTGTTAAATCAAATCATTGCTCAGCATACTGGGTTTTTGTGCAAATGACATTGCACTATACAGATATAGCTGTGTTAAAGGAAAACTTTTATATCATATTGATTGGCATAATAAAGAATCTTACTAAACTGGAATATATATTTAAGCAGATATTGCTCTTTTACATCTTGTCCCTTTAGTCAACATTTTATGATATTCGTTGTGTTGCCTCAGAGATCAGCTGACCAGAAATACTGCAGCTCTAACTATAACAGGAAGAAGTATGGAAGCAAAAGGCAGAACTCTGCCTTTATTGTCCCATGTGACCTAACATTTTCTATTTAGGATTACCCAATGGCACATACTACTAAAAAAGTATATTATGAAAATGGGTTATTTACATGAAGCAGGGTTTCCATATGAGCTGTTTTATACAATATATTATTACCTGTTCGGGGGTATCGTTTTCCTTTAAATGAAGGAGCTGCAGCAAATACCAACTCTCCTCTTTCTAATAAAGAGAATGGAGAGCACCAGGTATCATTAAAGTATGTTCCACCTGTACATTTCAAAATCATCTGTAAATCCACAGTGGTGTTCTCTATTGAATACATGACTTCTTTACAAGCAAACTTCCTCTCTTAAAGCAAGTTCTTCCCCCTCGATAAAGAGTCAAACAAAATCATTCTTTTGTTCACTATCCCTGACATTGTACTGCAGTGCTTTGAGTGCTTTGTGGAAAGACCGAGTTTGACAGAGAAAGATGAGTTACTGAGGAATGGTAGGCCATGAGTCAATGAGGGACTAATTGGCCATGCATCAAATTTTATTTAAAACCAGCCTCTTTATGAGATTCATTAGATATAGTCCAGCTCACCAAAATTTCCATCTATCTGTTATGCCATGCCATATAATAAACTTAACTGACATGCTAAGGCTTCAACCTAGTACATATTTATAAACTGTTATTTTTAATTGCAAAATCAATTTATTTATCAAACATTCTTCTTCAGTCAAATATTGTATAAGAACAAATTAACTGAAATTAACTGTCTAAAAGTGCTGCATTTCCTACAGCTATTAACCTGCCAGTAAAAGCTTTGCTTGCTTGCTACAACTATTGTTGTATTATTGTTTATTCTAACACAATATAAGCCAACTCAGTCAACATACATGCCTTGGCAGTCACAAAACAAATGTTCTGTAGGAGCGACATACACCTGTTTTTCCAGCAGGGAAGTATAATTGCTTGGCAAAAATATAACAAAAAAAATAATACTCTTAGTGTTCCATTACCTGGATTTAGCAAAATAATCACCTGTATTGTAGTTTTTGATTCCATGGAAACTAAAGTGATTTTGGTGCATTCTAATTACTATTTTTAATACATAGCACATATGTATGTATATATATATATATATATATATATATATATATATATAGTGAATAAAGTACCCCCTCTTGTAAAATACAAGGATATTATAGGTTACTAAGGAGTTTCATGACCATATAAAAACACGAGGCCAAAGGCCGAGTGTTTTTATACAGGGCATGAAACTCCGAGGTTACTTTTAATATCCTCATATCTTGCAACAGGGGGTACTTTATTTATTATAATACACAAATTTCAGTCATGTGAGAGAAATGACATCAGAACTCACCGTTTATAACTGATGACATCAGAACTCACCATTTATAAGGATATAATTTACAAGATATTCATAGCTTTTGTGTATTATAAGGATATAATTTACAGGATATTCATGACTCGTGTATTAAATATATATATATATATATATATATATATATATATATATATACACACTGCACTGGTTGATTCCTGACAAATGTTCCTGTGGGTGACCGAAAACGTTGAGCAAAATAAACCTTTGGAAGATTTATTCAGAAAGTCCTGTGAGCGCCATTCTTCTGCATATCATAGTCCATACAATGCCATTATCCTTGAGAAAGGTCCTAATGAGGACTGATGCATTGGAATCTGATCTGATGTACTAACAATACAAAGGTGAAGATTTTATCTAAACACTGATTCGAGTTGCTGCCCCAAAGACAATGGATGTGCAACTAGGAATGCTCCAAAGGCATATATGATTATTGACCATGGTTTGTAATTGTCATAATAATGACATAACCAAAGCATGTAGAACAAACAGGAGAGTAACCACGTGGCAGTTTCCAATTTATTTTGTAAGGTCCAAAGGCAAAACGGCAGATACAAATCCTCCTATACAAAACAACAAATGCAGTTCCGGAGTCTGACACAAGTCCATTCAAAGTCCCAAGAAGACTCAGTAAATAATGGCTGAACAGTAGTATAGCAGTAGATCTGATGTGCAGGAGTCCTTTCCAGGAGTCCCTGAAGACTATCTTCCAAGTCTCTCCTGGTGGCTCCTTTTATGCCCCTATTGGCACAACCTCCCAGTAAACCCCTATTGCTCTAAAGGAGGTGAGTGTAAACGTATTGGACCCTAAGTGACAGGATTATCTTTCCCAGGTGACTCTGCCTATTGTTCTTTTGGTGGTATGCACAGCCATGTTGGAACAACTGGGGTATCAGAACTTTATCTCATTTCTTTGTAGAAACTCAAGTTTTTATTTAGAAAGAGATCAAATCATTAATAGTGTTCACATATCCATCACAGTAATGTGTAATAAGTGACCAGGAAATGCTACCTGCTGGTACTTTTTTTTACTTTAAAGGGTTGGTTAACCTTTAGGTTAACTTTTAGTATGTTATAGAATGGCCAATTCTAAGCAACTGTATAATTGGTCTTCATTATTTATTTTTGTAGTTTTTGAATTATCTGCCCTTTTCTTCTAACTCTTTCCCCTTTTTCAAAAGGGGGTTACTGATCCTGTCTAAAAACAAATGGTCTATAAGGCTACAAATTTTATTATTTTGTTATTGCTACCTTTTATTACTCATCATTCTTTTCAGATCCTCCCCTATTCCATCTTCTCATTCAAATAAATCCATGGTTGCCAGGGTAATTTGGACCCTAGTAACCCGATTGCCAACATTGCAAACTGGAGACCTGCTGAATAAATAAAAAGCTAAATAACTCAAAAACCATAGATAATAAAAAATGAAAACCAATTGCAAATTGTCTCAAATTTTCACTCTCTGCATCATACTAAAAGTACTTAAAAGTGAGCCACCCCTTTCAGAGACCTCTTGCTCAAGTAATGTTTAGAATGACTATTGTATAGCTGCCTTTGCCTGTTGAAATAAGATGAATACCCTATGTACTCTATCTATGGTTGCCATTGGTGCACAGGCCTCATGCATTTGCACAGTGGATTATAATAGTTAGCATGTATATAAACTCATCCTCCACAAATTGATTTGGAAATGTTTCCCTGAACTTGCTACCACAGTAGAATTTTCAATCTATATACTGTATGTTTGACTATGACTTTCGTATTGATAAGATGGTCGGAAGAGTCTTTTTTCAGAGTAACTTTATGCATACAAACATTGAACTACATTCTAACATGATATGTCGCTGTGTTTGTAAGGCCCTTGATTTATGGCTGCTGACAACTAAAGTGATGAGCTATACTGCAAGAAAAATTACTATGGAAAGTGAAAATGTACAAGTTACCAGAGCAAATAAAATAGAAGTGTCACCTAAATACTGACAAGGCTTGAGATAAGTGCTAAGCAATTGGGGTATCTGCCCATGCAACATTTCTGATATTATTAATATGATAGGTTATTAGAATCTGTGGGTCCATCATCACAACTCATGTCTTTGTTGATGGTATGACAAAGACAGTTTCAAGCAAATATTGACTCCTCTTCATGGAAAATAAATTGAACAAGTTTATGTTTTTAGTGAATTGGCTTTTAATCTTTCCACTCTTACCAGACAAGAGGCAACAATATATATTATTGCGTCAGTACTGTAGATTACATAATACGTATAATGGGTTAGACAAGAGCATAAAAGCTTGCATTCTCGACACCTTTAATAATGCATCTGTATTCATAATTGAGCAGGTGGCTGAAAAAACCCCAACTTTACATAATTTTATAATTAGTTTATAATATTAATTTGGAAATGAGCTGCTGCAAAATAACGTTTTATTAAAACACGACCATGACTTTGGTTCCTTTAGAGCCCTGGTTACTTTATTTCATTACATCTGCCCTGTTAATTATGAAATTGAAAGCCACCTTTCCTCTTTCACTGAATTATAAATGACAGTAAATATATTCATTTAATTAAAATCCTGTTGAGAATTGGTTTAGAGAGGGAAGAGACAAAGCCTGGGCACTTAAGTATTTAAATAACAGGAGACTGATTGGGGATAAAACAGGCTACTTTGATTTAGTTCAGGATGTTGGAAGCGTGCAAAGCTGGTTCTCATTCAATACATGCATTCTGTGATATGGTGTACATAATAATTCAAGTCTGTCCTTATTAAATTCTGGATTCTAAGATTTTTTTTTAAAGCATCAGTTGCACCGACCTTAATTGTCGTTTGGTATTCAATTTCCCTTAGTCTTATTCAAACTGAAACAACAGAAGGATCATAAGCAGGAAAGGACATTGCTTCCTCAATATAACTCTGATAACTTAGCCTAGGAGGTTGTATAGTGCATCAGGCAATCTGCGGAAGTTCTCAGGTTAATTTAGGGTGTATCAATGAGGAATCACAGTGGCAACCCAAGAACTAACCTGGACACTGTTCAGCATGTATTCTATTATTTGTTCAGAGGTACTATCATTGGAATATTATCTTTGTACTTGTGCCTGAAAACAATGAGTCACCTCTACAGCAAAAAATCGTATTACTATAGTTCTAACGGCAAAATCCTTGTTTTTTCCTTAGTTTTTTTTCAATAGAAGGTAGAAAAATAATGCAAAACACTTCAACACTCTCACAACATCTACTGTACACTGAACTGCAATTCATTTTACCCTCTGCTGGATTGAAAAGCTCAGAGAATTTGTAATGCTTGTTGAAACCTGGCTTTAGCGCTTGGCATCTCTTCCCTAGTGAGAATACTTTTGTATTCCCTTTCCTTTATGATCTTTCAGATAATTAAAAAACATCCATCCTTTGCCCAGTTTCTAGAGAAATTGAAGCTAGGATTAATTAAAAATGGAACGCAGGCACAATCTTATAAACAATAAAACAACTTTAAGCATACAAGTCAGCAATGCAAATTCCTAAAATGAGCAGTTAAATTAAAAGGGTGTTAAAGGCTTTCATTCTAAAAGATTGGTATACCAAATTGGCAAGATTATTCATATCCTTTGATCTGGATATAAAAAGCTCATTCTGTTTAACATAATGTTATATAACAAGCCGCTCATTTCACAGTGTGATTTAAATCATTAAATAAAATGCAGTTATTTACACAAATGAGTCTCTATTTAAACAAAACGCCTTTTCTTTATTATATATATTTTTTTGCTTTAGATGTAATAAAATGTGCAAATGAATTATCAAAGAATAGTCTAGATTAGCAATTAATCTTTTTTTAAGGTTTCAAATTCTAATTACAGAAAATGCCTAGTTTGCAGAAAAAAACAACAAAGGCATATTTATCAATATCTGAATTTGGGAATTTTCAAGTTTTTCAAAAAGACTCAAAAATTCACCAAGCTCAAGTGTGTGATTATTTATTAAAAACCTCAAAATTTTGGTTTATTGAAAATGTGAAAAAAAACACAAACACCGCAAATTCACATTCTAATTATTTTTAGTGAGTCCACAAGCAAAAACAAAAAAGAGAGCGTTTTAGTTCAAAATAGTTCTTAGCTCCGTTAAGACTTGAAATCCACCCCTCAGGGACACAGATACTGTATGTTCTAAAGATTATACATTTCTGCCAGACCAGACAAAAATTTGCAAGTAGACGATTTACCCCCATTTAAAAAAAAAAAACATGCCAGTGCCACTGTAGATTTGAGCTCTTTCTTTTACATAGCTAACTCGGACCCTTCTGTTTCTTTCAGCAAAAAAATGTGGCTAGCAGTGATTTAAAAGCTAAAAAATATAAAGATATAAGTTTGAATGCAGGAAAGCATAAAAGTTTGTTAAAATGCTGTAGGTCTGAAACATGTTGGCTTAATGTCACATCATTTAACACTGGTAGCAAATGTTTCCTTGTGAACTGTAAAATGGACAATTCTTTTCAAGGCTTGTATATGTTTTCAATATGCTATAGCCTAAGGCAGTGCTGTCCAACTTCTGTGCTACTGAGGGCCGGAATTTTTCTTGTGTAAATGGTGGGGGGGTCGATAATGGAAGCCAGTGTTAGCCACTCCTTGTTTTAGACCACACCCATGTTACCACAAAACATGTTTACATTAATAGCACACCAAAAAATTAAATGGTTGGTGCTCACTGCAGGGATATCACTCATGTGAAAAAAGTTAAGTCATATTAAGACATATGCTTAAATCCATATGCTTCATCCTCCCCTGTGGATACCACAGCACCCCAGCACATGATTAAACACCTTAGGGGCCCCTAACAATAATTTTCAAATGTTAACAAAGCCCCAGAACAAATTCCAGGCTTATGCTTCACAGGAAGAGCAGGGTACACACAGGGAGCATAGGGAAGGCAGAGTATGGCACATACTGGCAGAGTATGGCACACCCAAGGACAATAGGGCAGGCATATTATGGCACACCCAGGGAACATGGGGCAGGCAGAGCATGTCACACACAGGGAGCATGGGGCAGGCAGAGTATGATGCACACAGGGAGCATGGGACAGGCAGAGCGGGGCACACACAGGGAGCATAAGGCAGAACAGAGCAGGAGACAAGGAAACCCATCAGGACCAGTCTAATATGTACTACATGCAGTGACACAGTGCTGGTGCCCCATTAGTTTTTTGAATAAGGTGTGAACAGGTGAACAATGTGGGCAGTTTCAGTCTGGGTCTCAGGTGTGAACAGTACAGGGCTTTATGATGTCTAATAGAAGTGTTGCAAGTGTGAACAATCCAGGGGGATTACAGTCTGAATTTGAGATTTAAACAATGCAGGGGCCAGCTAATCTCTGTAGTGATACCTATTAAAGTTTACACATGCTAAGCAGACACAGCAGGCAGACTTTCATGTGGAGGGCCACACAACGAGGCCAGTTGGACAGCCCTGGCCTAAGGTAATGATTAGGGTTTTGGCCATTGCATTAAAACCTATTTAAAAACAGTTCTTGTTTTTTTTTTTTTAGAAGAAAAAGAGGTAAAATCTTATTTGCCTTGACAGAGCCTCCTAACTTCAAAATTCATTTTAAACTCCTTGTTCTTTACCAATCCCTTTTTATAATTGGCTTGGTTTTTACTTAATATTGAGCGCTGTTTAGCCTTCCAAGAACCGCATTTGATATTTTCTCCTCTCAATTCTTCTTACTTTCAATGACACTGAAGGATCTGTGGTTTTATAGACAAGTTTAGCCTCTCCATAATGAGCTAGATACGGTTATTTTGAGACCACAGTCCCCAATGTTTGACCTTCTCACCGTGTGGAGTCCCAGGGCCTAGAAAATCATCTTATAGAAGTTTTTGGGACCTCTCCACCTCTATTAATTTCCTTTTCGTACTTTATTTTCAAATGACGGTCTTGGACATATATTTTTAATCTATATACTGAATTAATTCACCTTCTAATTAATTATATTTACACTAGAACTTTAAATTAATGAATTCAATTTTATATTTATAACTCAATATAATTGTAATCTATTTAGCAGTAGCACCTTGTATTTTCACCAAACAATTCAATTATTTTTTCATTAATTTAGCAATTTATATTACAAGTAAGGGTACAGTGTGTGATTGCAATCAGTTTGGGTATTATCACTATTTATTCTTCTACCAATCTAATTGTTATCATCATCAGGTAGAATACTGTATACCTTTTTAAATCAATTACTTGATAGTATTTAATAAATAATTAATTATTAATTTTATAATCATTGATCGTATTACTCAAGCACTGGCACTTTATTTAATTAATGAATTTCTGTACACCACTTACAACCATTTTTAATATGAGTATAAGAATAAACACCAAATCAATTGTGTTCACAAGTTGTTTATTGAAATAATATTCTGTAGACAAACCTTGTCTATATATGCAAGCAAATTCTATATATTGTATCTAAGAGAGTGGGGGGGGGGGTTTACCACCTTTTCTTCTTCTAAAATAAATTAACTGATACCAGTAAATTATACCTCCCTCTCTCTTAAAGGTGAATTTTATAGAACAATAAGTCTGCCTTTTTTTTCTGTTTTTAACCATATTTAAAAACTGTACACAAATAAATATACTAGTAAAAAATTTAAGTATGTACATGATAAAATAATCAATTAGGGATGCAAATGAAATATAGCATCCAGCATACTCAATTTATATGCCTTGAAATCTTGCTGGCAAAAAGAGAATGGCTAGAGGAAGAGGAAGTGCTTGGCTGGAATGGAGACATGGGCAATGCAGTCTTTCCATTTATCTGAGAGAGTTGTGATACACACTACAGAACACTGTACAGGAAAAAAATTATAGCTATTTTTCTCATTATAGTTATTTTTTCCTTTGCTTAACAAACAATAATAAACAATATCCTTATAATTACCTGTCAAAGCAAAACCACACAAAAGAAATAGTACTTATTGACAGGGTAAATCTGGCTTTTCCGAGTTAATTTGGATGTACTGTATATAATAAGTGAATCAAGAAATAAATGCACTGATGCTAGCATAGGAAGAGCAAAGATGATATCAACTGGAAAAATGCATGAGGAAATTGGCTTCTATTACTTTAACATTCATTTTCTAAAAACAGAGGTGAAATTGAACTTGGCAGGGATATTAGCCTTGCAAATGATGTTACATCATGTATTTAGGTTAATAAAAATGTCTGCTTCACAATCTCCTATATAATTCAACAAAGTATTAGCAATTCTGCTGCAAGGAAGGGAGGTTTAGAACAAGAAAAAACATCCAAATCCCACATAAATACAAGCATATGGGGTAATTGCTGATAGACAGCAAGGTAAAAATGTGCTTCTCTGCTGAAGGACATAATAATTATTTGAGTAAAATCCATATAGAAGCAAAGCTGAAAGCTCTTTTACAATGAAAAGTGCTTTTGTTTTATGTGTGGTATGCATTTAAAGTGTGAGATCTGAGATGTTTCTCTGTGTTAGTGTAAAATTATTTTGGGCTCCCACTAATCTGTCTTCTCAAGAAGGCTAAAGGCTAAAATTAAATGGGGAAATGTAGCTACAGTAGGAAATGTTATGCACAGGAGTCTTTTTCCACTCACAGGTTTTCTGTGACTGTTATATAATGCAATGCAGAGCTAGCAACAATGCAGTCTTGCAGGATGGAGTTGACCTGTTCATTTACAGTACTTGGTTACTTTTGATACATTCTTCTCATGTGTCATACTCTGCCTGCCCCATGCTCCCTATGTGTGCCATGCTCTGCCTGCCCCATGCTCCCTGTGTGTGCCATAATATGCCTGCCCTATTGTCCTTGGGTGTGCCATACTCTGCCAGTGTGTGCCATAATCTGCCTTCCCTATGCTCCCTGTGTGTGCCCTGCTCTGCCTGTGAAGCATAAGCCTGGAATTTGTTCTGGGGGTTTGTTAGCATTTGAAAATTATTGTTAGGGGCCCCTAAGGTGTTTCATCGTGTGCTGGGGGTGCTGTGTTATCCACAGGGGAGGATGAGGCATATGGATTTAAGCGTATGTCTTAATATGACTTAACTTTTTTCACATGAGTGATATCCCTGCAGTGAGCACTAACCATTAGTCATTTGAGTAAGTGATACTTCTCACTGAATGCCCTCTCTGATCTTTTGTTTCTCAGTCAATGTGTTTGTTCCATACATGTGTTTGATCATTAACAGGGACATTAACATCTCCCAACTTTTGATAAAACATATCACAATTGTCATCAAGGAAATGAGTATCTTGTGTAAACAAATATAATTTTATGCATTCGCTTTGCTTTTATTGGAAGTTGCATCTGTAAGGACTCAAAAGGTTAACAGCCCCTATGGATGGAAATCCTCTAGCTACTAAGTCCTGGTAATTGCATGTAAGTCATCTAGTTGGTTTATCTTTGTTTATTGGCATATAGAATTAGTGACCACTTCCTGTTAGTTTTAATAGTGCAGTAGGCCTTCATCTTCTGACCCAGATAGACATCTGCTGGGGAACCCCATGTCAAAAAGGCCCAGTAAAAGAGTCATAGAGCCATTTGAATGAGAATTAGACAAAGGACTAGCTTTGTTAAAGTACGTTCTAGGATTTAAAATAGTGAGATTTAGAAAGTGCTTTGTGCTCCACTAAAGGACTGTAGGATAGGCTATTTCTCATTGTTAAGGTTATTCTTATTGTCTGAGTCATATATGCCTGATCTAATACATAATTGTATACCACTTTAAGCGAAGCCTTTTCCACAGATCATATTCTCTCATATCCTAGGTCAGCATGACCTACTTGGAGAGTCCCTAAAAGTCCAAATTCTGTTTATCACTATAAACAAACATTTCATGTTTAATTGTACTTTTGGTCAAGGATGATCTCATTAGACTGGACTAGGTGAATGGTCATTCAATACCTGTTATTTTTGAAACTGAATACTCTTTTCTAATTGGTTATGGTGGGAAACCACCTTAAAGTATAATCATCAACTAATTCTGTATGTACTTGACCTATAAATAAATGGTCTGTCCACCAATATGGTAGAACAGAACAAAAAAATACTTCCGTGTCTTGATTCTGGTCTCTGCAATATTGCATTCGTATATTCCTGCAGTCTGACAATCCATTTTTGTATCTGGCATCCTTTAGGCATTACTTGTCTAAAATGAATCAACCACAGTGCTGAAGTTGAATCTGAATAAAATACAAACCTCTTGGGTTGTTCATAGGTTTGAGGATAACCTCAACAGCAGCCATGTCCTGGGAACCATAGTTTGATTCTATATCCTAGAGTGCATGGTAGATTATAAAACTAGATATACATCCAGCCGGTGGCCCAGAAGCCGCCACTGTGACCTTATTTCTCAGCAAGTCACTGGTTTGCTATTTTGTCTACATTTATGGTCAATAATTTTGTCCTCCAAGCAAAAATAAATGGGAAGCACCAAGCAAATAAAAAAAATGGAATATCTGTCCCCCCAGCAAGATGTCATTTGCTTTGCTTTGATATTGTATGCTGTTTATATGCAAAGTTCACTCTACTCAAGAAAACATGTTCAGATTCAATCACATCCAATTAATTGCATAGCCTCCTGCTGAAAAAAACTCCTGTTGAGAAAGTGCATTTATTTTTATAAATGTAAGTTATCAGCATGCTGGAAAATATCTTAAATATCAACAAATGGCATTTAGAGGGGAAAAACAGTGCATCTCAAAAGGCTTAGAGAAGCCAGATAATTGAGTTAAAATGTCAGGAATAGAAGTGTGTTTCCTAATCACTGACCTTACTTCAAACTGTAATCAACATGATCATTACATAAATGATGCTTCAGTGTCATTACTGCCAGTGACAATCTGTGACTTGATTTTGAGCAAAACTCTGACCATTCATCAATAATATTGTGCATATTCTTATTTACAGCCTGCAAAGTACAAAATAGAGTCCCTCTAACTAGTAGTAGTAGGAACACAGTAGTAGGGACACAGTTATGTGTATACTAGGCACAGTAATATAATGTATTCAACTGACAAGTGCAAAGTAGAATAGAAGAAATTTTAT
This sequence comes from Xenopus petersii, assembly GCA_038501925.1. NCBI lineage: Eukaryota > Metazoa > Chordata > Amphibia > Anura > Pipidae > Xenopus > Xenopus petersii. The sequence continues at coordinate 100,507,202 of CM076676.1, forward strand.
AGTGATTATTTAAAGGGGCAAGAAAAGCCACTGAACTGAAATTATGAGAATAATAAAAAAATTGAACCGGTTGCTGTGGCTTTCTAAACAGGGATCATATTTATTGCCAGACCTCTTTTAAATGGTTTTTATTGCAAATAAATAATCAGCTATTATTAGCAACATATTTCTCCAGGCACAAAATATGAGCTTGACAAAGAGCCGTGTGTGGCTCGAAACGTTGCTGTATATGTTGCCCTGCATGTGGAAATAAAGGCAATTTTACTAAAGCACGGAGTGCTGCCCTTTTGCTGTGTGACTAGTGGTTCCAGTGTGGAGGGACACTGTGGGATGTGCACCCGGAACAATAAGAGATTGGAGACAAGTGAGTGCCCCTCGAACTCTACTTCTATAACAAAATATGATCTCTCCTAAGTGAGACCACCAAGATTTCAATTAAAATAAACTTTTTCCTGGGCTGAAACATTTTTGTTGACTTTTCAAAAATATTTTGCTAAACATGCTTTTATGTATATTGCTATGGGTTATGATGGCTAAACAATCTCACAGCAGGTGAGCACTTAAGGGATAAAACAAATTCTATGGTAATTTAAAAGAATGCTTTTAAAAAATTGCATACAATCTTTGGGGGGAAACTCACACGAAAATACCTGAAATGTTTTTTTTATAAAAAAAAATATTTTCATTTTGCTAAAATTTGCAAGAAGATTTGAATGGTAGTAGGGTGTTTCTACAATAAAATAATTCCCTGAAGACATACTGAGCAGGTAAGTGAGCTAATGGTTGCAGCCATAACATAGACAAGCTAGAGAAAGCACATTCCATCAGTGGAAAAAAATAAATGCAATAGTTTCTATCTCAGAAACAGATTACTGCAAATATGTCCAGGCTGTATAAAGGAAAGGTTTGCTTGTGAAATGCTCACTTTAAGTTCCTGCATAAGTTTCTAATGGATCATAATAATAACTATTTGCTGTTGGAACAAAAATACAAAATGGTAAAAGACTTCTGAAGCATACAGTAGTTCTTCCATTCATGCATCTATTCATACATTACAGATAAAAATAGGTGATAAATATAGGTGAAATATATGGGAATTCTTGTGTCAGAGAAAATGGGTTGTAGGCCACTTTTTACCAGCTTCTAGAAGTAGTATTAGCACTGGACTTAAGTAGTACTTTCACATTGAAATTAACTTTTGTTATGTCATAGAGGACCTGTTCTAAGCAAACCAATAAGTTTGCCTTTGTTATTAATTGCTGAATTGTTTTGACATTTTTATTGACTAAGGAATGTCTTGAGGTAGCAAGTAGACCAAGAAATAAAATACAAATAAATAGAAAAAATATAGTCATTTCAGTCCTGTTTACTCCTGCCGGTCCTGCTTCAGTCTCTCAACTGTAGAATTGCTTCACATGTAGATATTGTAAAAGTGGATCAGCGCCTCTGGCAGCGGAGAGAAACCATCAACAGAAAAAAAGTAAAATATAGTGTAGCATTTTCAAAAAAGGGAAAAAAGGTTCATTCAAACACCACGTGTTGTCATGAAAAATTGGTGATGTTGTATTACAAATTCTGATTTGTTCCTCCAAGTGTGATAAAAATCTTGTGTGGTTGCCCTTTAAAGTGACTGTTAGATTTTTTTTTAGCATGCATGCAGATACTTCCACTGAAACGGGCTAAAATGCCTACTTACAAGATGGCAACTTGAGAGAGCAGCACAGATGATATTACGGGCAAGCTTAAAGTTGCCATCTTGTAAGTAGGCATTTAAGCCAGTGTAGGGACCTACAGGATCTGCTATCCCTATAGAGTTAATTCCCTACCCTTTTTCTCATATCCTTTGTTATTGGGCATAAGCCCTTGTAACAGTTCTTATGTAACAACTACAGCTATAGGCCAAAGGGTGTAATACCACTTCCTGCCACGCTGCTATATAGTGTTGTGTAGGGAGTGGCCTCTTCCTCTTTGGCTCCTGGTGTCTGTGCTACTAGGTGATTCCCATTGAGCCTGGGATCACCAAGGCCCCAGTAAAGCCATTTACCCCAAAGGGACCTGACACCTTTGGTGGTCGGGGACCAGGCAAACCCTGTGAACGAGGAACAGCTAGCTTAGTCAGTCAATTGTAATAGACTCTGTAGGAGAATAAGACAGAGAGTTTTAGCATAAAGAGCAGTTTGTCGCTCCACCAAGGATTGGTAGAAGGAAGTCGCTTACTACAAGGCTTCCCTTGTTGTTGCCTTTAGTGCAGGGAACTCAGTGATAGGGACCTAGGTTAGCAGAGGACTGCCTGATCTCTACATTGATTGATCCTGATCCCCACATTGGTATTTTATTATTATTATTAACATGTATTTATATAGCGCCAACATATTGCGTAGCATCTGTCTTGTATGAATTGATGTACACCTGCCTGCTGAGACATTTGCTTTGCATAATAAATCCTTCCTGTTATTTCATCAAAGAACCTCCTGGCGTCTATTCTATCTACTTTTGCACTTAATAGCCTGTGTTGTGTAGTTCTACCACATCTTAAAGGGGAAGCTTCCATCTGGCAAAGGCCCTGCCCTGTTCTGTAGGTCACATGTAACCCATGCTCAGTCCACTAGCTGGACTCTTTAACTCCTTATTGGCAGGATAGCCCAAAAAAGCGTTACACCAGTTTCGGTGGAAGTATCTGCATGCATGCTGAAAGAATCTAACGGTCACTTTAAAGGGCAGCCACACACAATTTTTATCACACTTGGAAGCACAAATCTGAATTTAAAGGGGAAAGTAATGCAACATATCGCCAATTATCCATGACAACACGTGGTGTTTAAATGAACCTTTTTTCCCTTTTTTTGAAAATACTACACTATATTTTGCTTTTTTTCTGTTGTTTGTTTCTCTCCACTGCCAGAGGCGCTGATCCACTTTTAATCTACATGTGTAGCAAGTAGACCAGTGGGAACTTATGGGAGACCCGGGTGGGGGGTGAGAAACAGAGCTGGTCAACTAGGAGCCAAAATCCCCATGGAATTAAGGGGTGTGCAAGACTGTATAAAGCCCCCTTGTCATCTTGAGAGCTATGTTAAGAGGCAGGGAAGAGTGCATAAAAACAATACATCTGTTTTTGCAATTGCAACAATGAAAACTTTAACCAAAAGAACGAAAAAGAAAGAACACACTGCTCAGATCTTTTTTTTTTGTGAGGTCCGTTTTATGTTTTGCCCTTGAAATGAATGTGCTTTATTTGTGGGATAGGACACACGAAGCTACTGCTTCATTATCATAATTTATATTGTAATCCAAAGAAACCACTAAAGCATTGCAAAAATCAAAATCTATAGAGTCTCCATAATTTGGTTTACATTTTTCTGTTTCATCATTACAACTTATGTTTTCTACCACATTTAATTAACATAAGAAAAATATATTTAGTGTTTTTGAAGGTTATGTGCACACAGAGATTATCTGAATAATATCTGTATAGTTGCAACATCAAACTACCACCTTACATATTTTTCATAACAAAATGCCTGTGATGTTTCCTCTGGAATTTGTTTGCATCTGAAGCCAGACCAGAAACAACAAAAATGTGACTGATGTTACCATTGAGTTTTGTATATATGTGTACGGGGGTGTATATGTACAACATAGATATATGATTAGTATAGTAAATCTTAGAGTATCGTTTTATGACTAAAAGAAAGAAAAAAAACTACTTTGCAGATTTCTAGTTTAAATACCAAATGACATTTTTAGAGATGTAGTGAAAATAACTTTCCTTTCTCCTTGGTTGACTTCAATTATGTCCTTGACTTCTAACATCACAATGATCTGAACAAAGATAATGAGCAGTAAAGCTTTTTCACCCATGAAATTACTACATACACCTTTTTGCATTCAAGGACAGATGTTTTTTATTCAATGTCATTTTTTCTTAAAGATCTATAATTGTATTGTGAATTGTTGAACACTGAGAAGGTGTTAATTGGTAAAGGACAGGTAAGTGCTTTATTGGCAAGCCTAACTAAAACTTTCAATTATTTAGTAATTCTCTGTGCCACTGAAATTGTCTCTGCGATCTATTACAACTAGTCAGGCTGATTTATTACCATTCTTAGAAATTATCTTCACCTGGTTTACTTCACAATTAATAGATATGCAAACTGCAGGCTAAATATAATTTTCAATTATCAACTGCAAACACGTATTACTTGTATTTATAGTTAATTTATCAATCTGCCCACCCAAGAAATAAGATACTACACAAAAGAACAGCTCCACTATAAACATCTTCACAATTCCAATTTAGATCTTGAATTTCTGTATTTACAGCCTATGTTGTTCATTGGTAAAACTGATATTTATTATATAGTCATGTGATTTTTCATATAGACAAAACAAAGGACAATATTTTATGCTTTGTGACATAGGACAGAAATAAATCTTGAAGCAACACAAACGTTTTTTCTCAGTGAGGGGGTAGAATGCCATACTGGGAGATGTTGCAAAGGCAAATTGCCTCATTGCTTTTAAAATGGGTAATCCTGTATATGTTCTTGGGATAGTTGGAGGGGTTGAATTTGATGGGCAGTTGCCTTTTTTTCATCCCAACTTATCAATATACTTATGCCACCATTATAAATCATTCACTGCATTTTCAACACATTTTTATTTTACATTTATGTAGGGAGTGGGGTAATTCTATGTTTTTGGTCAACAAACTGCATTTTTCTTTAGTAAGTATGAATATAGTGGTGTAAATGTTCCCAAATCTGCATTAAAATTGTGCTATGTGTTTTGTTTTGCAAAACTTTTTATATGTGGGAAAAAACACCCATTGGAGATTTGTTAGTGTTTGGTCCCAATCACGAAACCTTAAAGGAAATTTCAACCCTAAACTTAAAAAAAAACCCTACCCCCTACCTAAGTGTTACACCGGGCAAATGCCCCTAATGTTTTACTTACTCCTCGGTGCAGATTCAGGCATCAGAGTTCACAGGTGCCATCTTCAGCCTCTTTGGTAATCTTCAGAATGGTCTCATACCAACGATTACCGAATTGAAGAAGATGGCGCCCATGTACTCTGATGTTTGAATCTGCACTGAGGGGTAAATAAAACGTTAGGGGCATTTGCCCAGGGTAACACTTAGGCTGGGGGGAGGGGGGAGGAGGGAGGGGGGGTCTATGTAGGGTAGGGTTTTTTTAAGTTTAAAGTTGAATTCTCAAACAAGTTAAATATCTACGTGGAACAATAGGTTTAAATAAATACATTCTTTTCCAATCACCATTATTTTTATTCACAGATTAATACAAGGTAAAAAAAAGAGAGCGATGGGTGGAACTAATATGTTATTAATGAAGTTTACTCTTTAATGCTACTTACAACTAGACTCATCATTAATCAAACACAAATTCATTCAAAGAGAATGTATTTATAAACTAGATATCTGATCATACAACATTCTGTCTTGAAAGAGAAGCTTTATTACTGATTTGAAAGAAGATGCCTTTTATCAATGGTTTATCTTTCAGATGTTGCAAGTTCCAGATGGGCCAAATTGTTGCTCCATCCCTATTACCTCAAATTAAATCAATGAATCTCAAATTAGTACTCAGATACGACAGAACAACAATAAATCAATTTAAACACAGCCTGTTAGAGGCTTTTTTTTATTTCAGGTTAAAGCAGATTCAGGTTGACCTTGTAAAAGTGTTCAAAGTATTTTTTGCTTTCAAAGCAGCAATGAAATAAGCTTTAGAGACATTTGGATCTGAGTGCAAATGTTAAGAGGTGGCAACAACTTATTCCTGCAGTCAGCAGTAATAAGTAAAAGTTTCAGCTCTGCTGGAGCCTGTTCTTGCACAGCATGGTGAGCCCTAAAACCCTTAAGGAAAAGAATGATTAATTTGAAATTTTCAGCATTGTTCATGGGAGTTCATTACGCTAATTGCTTTTTTTAACATTTTGTTCTAAATTTAAACACCATTATGCTTCTATGTGCAATACATCATTCTGTTTGTCTAAGTTTAAACACAAGCAGACTAAGCTCTAAGTTTTACAGCTAGTAGACTCCAATGAGCAACACTTTTTTAAAGTCACAATGACTTTCCAACTTCTTTTTTCCCTATAGCATCCTTTTTTTCAACAAAGCTAAATAGTTGACAAATATGTTTTTTTTAAATACCACGTTAGTTAACGGTACCTCATTATGAGGGAATCTAAGCTCACCATTCTGAAAAGAAAACAGGCGAAGTTTTGATCAACCTCAATAGGAAATCTCACTTTTGACAATGGGAGTCTTAAACAAGAAGCCATAGGCTTGCAAGAAGAAGCAGTTGCAGAACCTCTGTTAAATACCCCATGCCACCCAAATCTGAATAGTGACAGCATTCAGTGGTCAAGGCAATTTGAGTCAGGTAGTATGAGGTCAACTTAAAGCGACCCAGTAATCAACTTAGTAAGTTCGCAAACTGATAACAGAATGACAAAAATACACAATTAGCACAATTGCCAAAACCATGTCAAAATAATCAGCAGACATAAGATGCTGAAATCAGTAGCCTATCCTGGTCTTTCTCATGAATTGGCAGTCATTGACATAATGTTATTTACAGCCTCACTGACCAATAGAAGAGCTTGGGAGTTTGGTGGAGCCAAGATTGAAAAGTCAGGGGAAAATTTTCAAATTCAAAAGCACACATCTATGGATGTTTTGATCATTTTGACTAAAGAAAAAATCTGGTCATTTATTTTTTTAGTTTGTATTGACCTGCTGTTTTGTTCTAAAAAGAAAATACATATGATACATATTAAATATTCCCAAAAAGTATTGACATCTGTGCAGCTTTGGGAATATTTTAAACCCAAACAATATATATTTTCTAAACATATTTTATGTCTACTCTAATGCAAACTGACAATCAATAGAATCTTTTAGCAAGGGAATCGAACTAGGCAAGACAGACAGTATGGTAATTAAACTAAATTGACCTGAATATTTTTTTTTCAGCTTTGCTTCCCACAGTCACATAATTCACATGCTGCCAACTCCTCCTGTGTAATTTCTCTTCTCATATAAAAGAATGAGTATCTGCACCTCTAGTAAAATAATAAAATGACATATTAGCATATTTCAGCACAGCTTGTAGTTTGATACTTATAACCTTATGGTCAATTTCATTTGATCCCAGAGCATGCTTTAATTTGATAGAAAAACCAAATTATAAGTTTGCAGTCTAGACGCTCTGGAGAATCAGCCTCACAGATTTGCTGTAATAGTTTCTAGTGACTTTTAATTATAAAGTGCTTAAAATGATGTCTCTTGGTGTTTTGTACATCCACTTCTAAACCTTTTCTGGTGCTCTATGCTCTCTGGTCTGTGCAAAAGAGCCTTATAAGTGGTATTTTGATGTGAATAAACAATGCGTAGTGATTAGATAGTTTTTCATTAAAACAGAGCCTAGAGACAGAAATGAAAATCGAATCTTTTATCATGTGTGCAAAAAAGAGCCCACATAAAAGAGATATATATATACCGTATATACTCGTGTATAAGCCGACCCGTGTATAAGCCGAGGTACCTAATTTTACCTACAAAAACTGGGAAACCTTATTGACTCGCGTATAAGCCTAGGGTGCATTCCAGTACACACTGTGTTGTGATGTCTGTACGTACTGAGGCAGCAGCTGTCATGCATCCATGCATAGAGGCTCTCTACAGAGTAGGCACAGAAGACAGGAAACATGGGAGATGGCAGGTAAGATGGTGATAGGATGGCAAGATAGTCATGTTGATAAGGCAGGATGGTGACAATTGGGCAAAATGGTAATAGTGGGTTAAGATGGCAGTAGGAAAAGATGCTGACAGTAGGGCAGCGTGTCAACAGAATGGAAAGATGGTGACAGCAGGGTAGTAGGTAGTAGGGCAAGACTGTGACAATAGGGCAAGATGATGCCAGTAGGCAAACTCCTACTGTGCCCAAAATGGGAATTGTAAAGCAAGATAGCAGATGCAGTTAATGACAGTGCAGTTAATGACAGTGACGGTGTAAAATTGAGTCACTAGTGACAGTAACACTGTATATTTGCTCTGCCTGATCTGGGGCCCTTCAGCTGTCAAACTAAGGCAGCGCCGGGCCAAACTCCTACTGTGCCAAAGATATCCTTCCATTCTGTTTCTCCCCTCCACAATACCGTAATTTCACCTGCTGCGTTGCTACTTTGCTAGCCGTGCTACACAAAGTTTGGGTAGGGACAGGTCTGGGGATGAGCGGGACAGAGCCTTGAAGTACTTGAAGCATCGTGGCGCAATCGCAGCATCTAAACTACCGGTAAGCCCAGTCCAGCCTTTGGCCCCGACTTCCGGCTTTCAGTTGCTAGGTGACGTGTCGTCACTCTCTGAATGCTGCCTCGCTTAGACGGAGGCCTGCGCTTCCTGTGTGGGAGTTGTGAAGCTAGCGTGCCCGCAAGATGAGTACTGCCGGTATGTTTGCTGATCGTGTTTATATCAGTGTGCACAGCGTCGGTGAGGAGTTCATATAAATGACGGGCAGAGGGCAGTTTGTGAGCCGGAAAGCGTGTTAGTGTTAGCGGTTGGGTGATTCTGCACATTGACCCGAGTATAAGCCGAGGTACACTTTTTCAGCACATTTTGGGTGCTGAAAAACTCGGCTTATACTCGAGTATATACGGTATATATATATATATATATATATATATATATATATATATATATATATATATATATATAAAATTATAACTGTGACTTTGCAAATAACTAACATGTACATTTTAGGATTTAAGGAGTGCCGTATATGGATAGCATGGTTTGGCTAAAGGGCCTGTGATAATAAAGGAACTTTTTTGAAATTTGCCTTTACCTAGGAACTAGTGAACTTTTTCACTCAGTACAATTTCGCTCTGAAATCTGCATTTTAGCCAAAATGTTTGTGATTTTACAATAGAATTACATCATGCTTTTGTTTTGCAGAAACATATTAACATATTTTTTGCATTGGAGAAAGCCAAAATTATGTATCTCTTGCCTTCCACATCAACCAATCAAATCAGAGTCCACCACAGCCCTCCTCTTGTCTGTGCACGAAATTTGGAAGAAACATGGGAGCAGTTGTAGGCAACCTGTGGGAAGGAGCTTCTCAAACAAAGTATTTTTGCTATTGCAGAGCTAAAACACATTAATTGCAAGATAATTCCACCCTTCGATTGATTCCAATGCATTTGGCAAAATTTTGTCTTTTGTAAATAATTTTTCATGGTTTTGCAATTTTTTTTAGAAAACATGCCAGTTACCCTTATTACTATATTTACTCATTATAATCCAATTTAATAAGTTTATTTAAATAATGACAGTCAGCAAATATCTTTATTTTAAGTTTGCGAAAATAGATACTTAAATATTTATGGGTTTAAAATAATATTGTTTTAATGGAACATCAAGTTGGAGGACTTTTTTTTTTTTTTTGCATTTTGTAAAAATAAAAACTGGGTAAATAGATAGACTGTGCAAAGTAAAAAAAATTCTAATAGAGTTAGTTAGCCAAAAATGAAATCTATAAAGGCTGGAGTGACTGGATGTCTAACATAGCCAGAACATTATTTCTTGCTTTGCAGCTCTCTAACTCTGAGTTAGTCAACGACTTGAAGGGGGGCCACATGGGACATTTCTGTTCAGTGAGTTTGCAATTGATCCTCAGCATTCAGCTCAGATTCAAAAGCAACAGTTATGGCTCATATGACCTCCCCTCAAGTCACTGATTGGTTACTGCCTCGTAACCAATCAGTGGAAACCAAGAGAGCTGCAAAGAAGGAAGGAGTGTTCTGTTATGTTATGTTACATGTCAAGTACTCCAGCCTTTATACATTGCATTTTTGGCTGACTAACTGTATTGAAAAACATTTTTTATTTTGCACTGCCTATCTATTTACCTAATTTTTATTTTTACACTGAACAATTCCTTTAACAGCAGCAAGTCATTAGGTAAGCTCCTTTTACATTTAAGCCTGTCACTACACTGGTCCTGTGACATTCATGCATCATTTTCGGGAAGTGCTTAAATCACATCGAAAACAGTTCTTTATTTCTTAAACTGGATCACTATACTGGCTGATTTTCAACAAAAGGCAAAACAATTTAGAAAAATGTTTTCGCTGCAAAAAGTGATCTTGAATTGTTATCTCATTGTCATCAATACAGACACTCCATTTTCCCAACCCTTGTATTTCAGTTTTCAGAATTATGAATAACGCTTCAAGTTCAGAGCTCTAACAAAAATCTTTTATTCCTGTAGCATAATATAACCCAGAATCATTTTCAAAGACTGGCACCACATTCACACTGTACCTCTCTATTTATATATAGCCTAAGAAATTCTCCTATCCATCCTCAGCATTATCTTTAAAAACTTAATTTCATGATATGCTCATAATATCTCAAATAAATTACTTACAATATAGCCCTATAGAGAGCATGTAACCTTCAAATGAGTGATGCTGGACAAGAAGCAGATTCCAGTTTAAAATTAGATTATGTTCAATTTCCTTTAATTGTTTTTAACAAGAATGTTATAAAAATATCAGATAAACTGTTTATAGGTTTAAGAATCCCTCGTACACTAAACTAATGACGATAAACCCTTACTTTCCTCTTCTTTTTCTTAACCAAACCACCAAATGACCAGACCGAGGCATAAACAGCATGAAACTGACAGCATGCTGGAGATAGTTAATGCTACAGCTTTATAATATCATATTCATAACTTTACATATTATGCTAGATACTGTGAACGTCAGCAGACACAAAGTGGAAACATGAAAACTACCACACCGTCCACTGTTGCTAAAAGGGGTGGTTCACCTTTAAGTTAACTTTAAGTATGTTATAGTATGGCCAATGTTAAGCAACTTTTTGATTGGTCTTCATTACTTGTTTCTAATACTTTTTACATTATTTGCCTTCTTCCTCTAACTCTTTCCAGCTTCCAAATGGGGGTCACTGACCCCATCTAAAAACAAATGCTCTGTAAGGCTGAATGTTATTTAAATGGATTCTGTCACGGTTTACACCGCAAATATTTAACTTTTTTCTTATTTCATTTTATTCTTAAACCAAGATTTTTTTCTTTTTAGTTGTAATATTGGTATGTAGGCAGCAATCTCAGGTCATTGTGCCTTGTCATGTGCTTTCAGATAGAGCCACTTCATGACGGAACTGCTTCCAGACAGGCCATTGAAATATTCATAGTAACATAGTAGTTGAGGTTGAAAAAAAGACACATGCCCATCAAGCTCAACCTTTTAAGTCTATATAAAACCTCCCTAACTGCTAGTTGATCCAGAGGAAGGCAAAAAAACATTTGAGGCCTCACCAAGATGGCAAGCACACCAGTCCCTGGATCAACTTGTACTATGAGCTATCTTTCATAACTCTGTATTCCCTTACATGCTAAAAAGCCATCCAACCCCCTTCTTAAAGCTATCTAATGTATTGGAACGGGTACCCACGTGTCAGCTGGAATGACCTACTGGTAAATAAAGCATTAGAGATATTATTATATGATCCCCTTATTTATTTATACATAGTTATCATATCACACTTCAAATACCTCTTCTCCAGGGTAAACAACCCTAACTTGGCCAGTCTTTCCTCATAGCTAAGATTTTCAATACCTTTTACCAGCTTAATTTCCCATCTCTGGAACATCTCTTATTCAATAAGATCCCATTTGAGCACCGAAGACCAAAACTGTACGGCATATTCTATATGGGGTCTTACCAGTGCTCTGTACAGTGAAAGAATAAACCCCAGTAGTTTGTGGGGCACTGTATCAAAGTACAAAACACATCTACTGCTCCCCCACTGTTCAGCATCTTACTTACCTCATCATAAAAAGCAATCAATTTTGTCTGACATGACCTATCCTTCATAATGCCATGCTATTTGCTGCTTATAATGTAATTCACGCATGGTCTCGTTAAAGATAGCTTGAGCCGAAAAGCACAAGCAAACTTAAATGAGCCCTCTAATCATGATATTACAATTGGTCTCAAATAGTTACAGTTATAAACCAGTATGTTTCATGTTCTGACCTGCATTAAGATATTGGCCCTATAATATAAACCTCTGCCTTTTGGTCCAATAGAATTTTTAGATTTTGCAAGCATGCACTAAGTGTTCCTTTTCATAGTTTTAAAACTGTAAACTGTAAAATTTAGTTTATCCCTTTAAACAAGGATAATGTCTAAAAAAAAATAACAGCTTCAAATCATTTTTGGTGCCAAGTAATATATGAAAATATATGCAATAACAAGTTCTGTGAAACAGAGAAACGAGACCTTTCTGAGAGATGTTTCCAAAGATATTGTATTTCAAACTTTTGTTTCTAGGTTTAGGTGATGTTTGCTGTTAATATAAAAATAATTTTCTGCTGGGAAAAGATGCACCAAAAACAACTTTGAAATCCTAATCACAATACTGTTTGAATGAATTATCTCCTATAAATGGTGGAAAAATCTCTTATTTAAGTTTTATCTTTTCAGCAATTGCCTATAATGTGTTATTTTCCTATTTAAGGGGGTTTCAGGTGAAATATGGTTAAATCCTAAGCAACAGACAATGTAAAGTTCACCTTTTTAAACTATAGTAATTTAGGCTTGCCACATTACTGTTCTGAAAATGGACATTCATAACATTTAACTAGGGATGTAGCGAACCGCCGACAATGTGTTCGTGAACGCCGTTCGCGAACACCGGCAAAAAATGCGAACAGTTCGCAAACTTCGAACATCCGAAAATCGTTCGATTCGAACGATCGAAGGATTTTAATCGTTCGATCGAAGGATTTTCGTTCGAATCGAACGATCGAAGCCATTGGATCGAATGATTTCATTCAATCCAATGGCTTCGATCGTTCGATTCGAACGAAAATCCTTCGATTTTAGCGATCGAATGGGCGAACGACGTTCGCGAACTTGCGGCGGACGCGAACAGTCGAAGTTCGCGCGAACTAGTTCGCCGGCGAACAGTTCGCTACATCCCTAGTTCCAAGCTCTGATTAATTCTGTCTCTCCTTCTTTTCTCTATCACCGGCTTCATTAACTGGAATGGAGAAAAAAAGAAAATGAGTGTGAAAAAAAGTAATGATACGGAGATTGAGCTGGCTAAGAAATAAATGGGAAAAGATCAGGACTTTACAAAGGATAAGGAGATACAAACCATTAATTAGGAGAGCCCGACTATAAAGTAGTCAGGTTAAAGAGGAAAGACTTTACACAGAGAAATTGAGAAATGACTGAAAAGGTCCGCTTGGGTAGGAAATAAATGGCTGTAGATAACGGACCTGATGGAGAACCGAGTGCGTTGAGTAGGGAGATAGACGTCCGAATCACTAGGTATAATGAATCGGGTGGGTAGTAAGTAGGGATGTAGCGAACCGCCGACAATGTGTTCGCGAACACCGGCAAAAAATGCGAACAGTTCGCGAACAGTTCGCGAACTTCGAACATCCGAAAATCGTACGATTCGAAGGATCGAAGGATTTTAATCGTTCGATCGAACGATTTTCGTTCGAATCGAACGATCGAAGCCATTGGATCGAATGATTTCATTCAATCCAATGGCTTCGATCGTTCGATTCGAACGAAAATCGTTCGATTTTAGCGATCGAATGGTCGAACGATTTTGACGCGAACGCCTATTGGCGAACGTCGGCGACGTTCGCGAACTTGCGGCGGACGCGAACAGTCGAAGTTCGCGCAAACTAGTTCGCCGGCGAACAGTTCGCTACATCCCTACATTTAACTAGTTTAACCAGTTCAGAAGAGCAAGTTGGGGAGTTGGGCACTACCTTGAATGTGATCTGAAATCAGAATTTGTCTTACAAATTACAAATAAAAATAAACTGTATTACATTGTAATCATGTTAAGCCAAATTTAGTAACTTCTGTTATAATGGTTCTTTTTTATTAATTAATAGTTTGTGTTTTTAAATATTTATTGTATACCTGATTGCTGCCTATGGAGTTCCAGCTGTTACTGTTCTGCAGAAGAAGCTCAGCACAAGTTGGAAATACTGTAGGTTTGGTGTTGTTACGATTATGACATGTCAATCATTGTTAGATGTACCTATTATTGTTAGTTCAGTTGTGTAGCACATTTGGGACTGAATGATGCATTGGGATTGAGGAAATGAGAACTGGTGCTGTGGGAAGATGGCTGCTAGAGATTCCAGGGAAACACTATCACAGATGGCAGGCTGGAATTGGGCCAATGAGAAATGTGGAACACTTCTCTGTGTAAATATTTACTAGTTTTATTCCCCTAAGAAAAATAATGTAGCAAATCTGCAGGAAAATACTCCATAAAATGAATTGGTACATGGTGCATATTTGGTGCACAGATTTTTAGAATACAGAATATGCTCCTTTTTTTTTATTGACCACAAATTACTTTCTTTTAAATGAAGTCCAAAATATAAAGGGTAATAATGGCACCATCTACCAAACGGCTTGCCAAAAATGGGACAGGAGAAGCATAATATTAATCTCCTTTCATTAGGCAGGGCATTTAGATTGAATATTTGAATCGCCTCAGATTGGATTATCACTACAATGATGAATATAACTCATGACAATTGACAGTGTGCTGCCTGTTGGATAGTGCCCAGTAACGCCTGAAATGTGCCAAAACATTCCATTATTCAAAGGAGATGTGGAAATGTGTACTGTGGAGTAAAATAATGTGATATACAAGTAAAGAATGATTTAAAAAATGTATAACCAATGGAAGGCATGTACATATAACAAATGTTTGTAATAACAACAGTAAAACTTTACAGGTGTAATCTTTACGCCTCAGTCTTGAAACTTTTTCATCTAAGAGGCAAGAAAAAGATCCCAACTGAAAAACTTTCTTCACATCTTAAATGGGCTGTTCAATTTGAATTAACTTTTAGTATGATGTAGCGAGTGATATTCTGATATTTGCAGTTAGTTTTAATTTTTTTTTATTATCTGTGGTTGTGCAACCCCATACTGATTTGAATAAGAAACTGGAATATAAATAGGAGAGGGCCTGAATAGAAATATGATTAATAAAAAGTAGCAATAACAATAAATAAGTAATTTTACAGAGCTTTTGTTTTTAGATGGGGTCAGCAAATAATTCAAAAACAATCCAAAAATTAATAATGTAGACCAAATGAAAAGTTTCTTAAAATTGGCCATTCTATAACATACTAACAGTTAACCTAAAGGTGCACCACCCCTTTAAGATTGCATTACATAGAAAGGTCTGCTCATTTGTCATTGCCCTTTGAGCCAGGAGTTGGAGCACTTAGCAGCAATTGTGCAAACCCAAGGTGAGAAAACCCCAGGGCCCAAAGCAGTCTTACTTTCTTAACAGTTCATCAGTGCTCATACAAACTTCACAAGTTTCCTTACATTTGCCATTTCATTCAGTAGAGCCCTAGGCAACCTGGCCGCCATGTTGCCCTTACCCCTTGTGCATGCACAGGTGCGTGAACGAGCAACTCATGTAGGTGCTTCTGACACATTTTATTGGGAGATACAGTAAAAGAAGAGCAGGCAGTGGGCGGACAAAAGGGCCCAAAATAGGGGTAGACGACAAATGAGGTACATGCCTGGTGCCCCCCCACCTTTGCAGCCTAGGTAAGTGTCTTTTATGCCTACTCCTAGTGCTACTCCTAGTACTGATTATATTACTCATTTTATAATTAAAACAATAACTGGAATGCACAAAATATCGGATACCTATCAAGAGATGATAGTAAGAAATAAATAGTAACATTCAATCCAACTATTGTAAACTTGAATTATATATTTTTAGGCACAGAATTATACTGTATAAGGCGCATAGAAATTATCATGAAGCACACACTAGTTCAGTCCCATACCTCCCAACTGTCCCGTTGGGTCCCAAAATGTCCAAAATCTCTCTTTTATCTCCTGTACTGATGCCAGAAAAAAGATACAAAGCTTCTAAAACTTAAACTTAAAGATGCTTTGTGGCAGACAACCCCGAATACTTAGCACCTGCAATTAGATATATTTGTAACTATTTAAGATAAGCAAATATACATTTGTAACTATTTAAGATAAGCAGGTCTCTTGGGAGAACTGAGAGTTGCAGTTTAAAGGGCAAATCCCTGTTATTAACAAAACTGTAATAACACATAAAACCTGACTCTAAAACCCCCCGAAAATGTGTTCAAACTGTCCGTAACTTGTCAAATTTTGTAAACTAAAAGGTATACAGCCCTGTCATTATTAAATGGTGTGGTTTATATCCACCAGCAATAGTGTCAATATTTCATGTTATGTCACATTATCACATTCATATACTTGTGTTTTAAGTGCATACATCAGAACCCAAACTGAGAGTAACCTTTTGTATCAGTGTCTATATATACACAACCTTGGACATACAAGTATACATTTTCCAAACTTTCAATTAATGTTCAAATGCTTTTGCCTTGGTTTGAGTGTGTAAAGTCAATGTTATACAAATGGGATAATTTGCATCAAAGAAGAATGAACAGCTTCAAAGCAGTAGTTTCAAATTGCAAGTGTTCTTTTAGGGTACTGTCCCTTTAAACAGGATACTCACTCCTCTTCGGATGCTTTACAGAGTTCTCTTCAGGCAAGTCCACACATTCAGACATACAGAGATATGCGACTAGGGTTGCCACCTTTGCTGATGACTAAACCCGAACATGGGGGGGGCAGGGCAGATAACATTGGGGGTGGGGCAGTGATGTAGGAGTAGAAAATCACTGGCACAACATGGGTATTTCTAGCAGGGAGATCCCTTCTAGAAATACCTACGTTGTGCCGGTGATTTTCAAATCCTTCACATTGAACCTGAGGTTGCCAATACCTCTTTTATCGAGCACCGGGATTGGACGGCCAGGGTGTGCAAGGGGAATCCCCCTTTTTGTTGCAGTGATGTAGGAACAGGCATGATGACATCAGAGGTCAGCACAATGATGTTGGTGGAGTTGTGACACCAGGGCAAGGTTATTTCATCACTTAGATGCAACTGGCTGGATTTCTGTCCAGAATTCTCCAGAATTTTAAAGTGTTGATGCCCAGTTTAAAACCTCACAGGTGGTAACCCTATCTCTAGCGATATTCTGCTTGATGATTAAACCCAATCCTTTAATTACAAGTATGCAATCTATTATACAGAAATCAGATATCCAGAAAGCTCTGAAATAAAGCAATGCTAATTTAGAAAAAACACTTATTTTTGATTGATTTTCTTTTTTTTGTATCTGTTATAATAAGAAATTAGCTGTACTTCATAGTAACTACCGTATATACTTGTGTATAAGCCGACCCGTGTATAAGCCGAGGTACCTAATTTTACCTACAAAAACTGGGAAAACTTATTGACTCGCGTATAAGCCTAGACACAACTACAGCCCTGTCCCCCAGCAGCGCACATTCTGCCAAAGCGACCCCCCCAGCGATCAACCGGACTTCTTTGCAAAGCTGATGATGACAGAGAATTGCCAAACGGATTACTGTGTGCATTGTCCCACTGTCCCACTACCATGTGCAGAGGGTGCTGTTTGATATTGCCATCACTGTTAATCTTTTGTATAACCAACAGAGGGCGCTGTGTGATATTGCAGTCCCGGTTATTCTTTTATACAACCAACAGATGGCACTGTGTGATATTGCAGTCCCTGTTATTGTTTCATACAACCAACAGATGGTGCTGTGTGATATTGCAGTCCCTGTTATTCTTTCATACAACCAACAGATGGTGCTGTGTGATATTGCAGTCTCTGTTATTCTTTCATACAACCAACAGATGGCACTGTGTGATATTGCAGTCCCAGTTATTCTTTCATACAACCAACAGATGGCGCTGTGTGATATTGCAGTCTCTGTTATTCTTTCATACAACCAACAGATGGCACTGTGTGATATTGCAGTCCCTGTTATTCTTTCATACAACCAACAGATGGCGCTGTGTGATATTGCAGTCTCTGTTATTCTTTCATACAACCAACAGATGGCACTGTGTGATATTGCAGTCCCTGTTATTCTTTCATACAACCAACAGATGGCGCTGTGTGATATTGCAGTCTGTTATTGTTTCATACAACCAACAGATGGCACTGTGTGATATTGCAGTCCCTGTTATTCTTTCATACAACCAACAGATGGCGCTGTGTGATATTGCAGTCTCTGTTATTCTTTCATACAACCAACAGATGGCACTGTGTGATATTGCAGTCCCTGTTATTCTTTCATACAACCAACAGATGGCGCTGTGTGATATTGCAGTCTCTGTTATTCTTTCATACAACCAACAGATGGCACTGTGTGATATTGCAGTCCCTGTTATTCTTTCATACAACCAACAGATGGCGCTGTGTGATATTGCAGTCTGTTATTGTTTCATACAACCAACAGATGGCACTGTGTGATATTGCAGTCCCTGTTATTCTTTCATACAACCAACAGATGGCGCTGTGTTATATTGCAGTCACTGCTAATCTTTCATATAACCAACAGAGGGCGCACTGTTATTCTTTCATATAACCAACAGAGGGCATTGTGGGATATTGCAGTCTCTCCCCAAGTGAACTGTTGGTATAGGAATGATTAAAAGTGACTGCAATCTCGGCAACTCGGGTCAGGTACCGCGTATAAGCCGAGGTAGACTTTTTCAGCACATTTTGGATGCTGAAAAACTCGGCTTATACGCAGATATACGGTAAGCCATGTTGAGGTGAGTATCTTAGTATTCAAATGCATACCTCCCAACATTTTGGAAATAAAAAGATGGACAAAAAAGTTGGTGAGCATATTGCACCACTCCCATTTTTGTGGCCACACCCCCTAATTACCATGTTCATTTTACAAAATTTGGCAGGTTATGAAAGTTTGAACATATTTCTGTGTTTTTTTCCAGTTAACAGTTTTGCCGATGAAGGTGAATTGCCCTTGAAGCTGTGAGTCTAACTTTTCCCAAGGGATCTGTTATCTTATATTGTTACAATAACTTATTTGCTTATCTTGAAATTATTACAAAAGTAGCTTATATGCAGCTGTGGTTGTTCTGGGCGCTCTGCCAAAAGCCAATTAAGTAAGAAACTTTGTTTCTTTCTCTGGCTGTTTAGTGCATAGAAAAACTGGTCTTTCCAGTACAAACGAGGGACTTTGGGTTGAGCTGTCAAAAGAGAGCCTGTCCCTCTAAAAACGGGACAGTTACGAGGTATGTAAATGCTTTTCATGTATTGCCCAGATTATTGTTCGGGCTTCATAAGACTGAAAACCAAACAGAAACTTCAGACCCGAACAGGACTTACAATAACCAAACTGTTCGGGTCAAAACAGAAAAGGTGGCAACCATAAGTGTGATAAGAATTCCCTGCTGGTTGCTCCTCCAGTGGGGATTTTTTTCACACGCTCTGTCCCTCTGGGCACAGTATATGGCTTCCCTGTGCCAGCCTGATCCAAATGTCTTCTTTTGATGAAGCCTCTCTGCTCTCTGGGCCCACCAGCAACACTCTGGTCTCTCTCTCTCTGTTCACCATGTGGTTCTTTCTGGCAGAATCTGTGACTTCCGCTTCCTGCCAGCCACTCACTAGCTGCTGTGTCACTTCCTGCTGCACTGCGATCAAAGAACAGCTGGTTGCTAGGTAACAGCTTACAGCACACAGACACAGCATCTATGTCTGTGCCCTTACAGGGATAAGAGCAAGGGTTTTGCACTAATTCCCTACATTATTTTCATTATTTTTTCGTATTGTGTCTATATATGATTATACCTTTAGTGACTAACAAAGATGATAATCACAGCAAGCGTTTCATTTCCATTTTAAAAACTGATTACAAAGATCTAGATCTGACAGACAGACAACCAGACAGATAGATAAAGAAGATATAGTTAGGTAGATAGATATATAGATAGATAAAGATAGAGAGATAGATATAGACAGACAGACAGATAGAGATGGATAGATGATTGATTGATAGATAGATAGATAGATAGATAGATAGATAGATAGATAGATAGATAGATAGATAGATAGATAGATAGATAGATGTTAAAAAACGGGAATAACACAAGCATAATCTGTATTTCAAGCAGAGACAAACATTTGAGGTGAGGGGTAAAGCAGTAGTGATGAAGACATGTTATCAATTGGGGTAGTATGTTGTCTGTTTGTTTTTTTAATTGGTACAGACAATTCCTAAAGTAGGTAGTGATGTGCGAAATGCCGCCAGCGTCTCATTTTTGAATTTTCGCAGCAGTTTCACGCATTTATTCGCCGGCGGTGAAACGCGAGAATTCACGTCGGGCAAATAAATTCACCCATCACTAAATATAGGTAATTTGCTAGACATCCATGGATTTATTGAGTTCTGTCTTCAGAATATTTAATATTTTATTTTTTTTTCCCTATGCTTTTCTTTTATTGTTTGAATTCCTTAATGAGAGGATATGTGAGCATGTTTTACGTGTTTTGGTTTCGCATAGATGTGTTCCTTTTGGAAGCAAGAAATGTGCATCCCTGCAAAACCTAATTCATAAAATTAATATTTACAAAGATGCCACTAGCATCTGATTCTGGAAATTGTGAATAGTTTACTATGAAAGAAGTCAGACCATTGTATTGTTATGTTTTGTGCAATTAACTTTATGGGTTACATAGATATTCATTTCCCCTACCTTAAGTGTCAGCCTCACGGCGCTGCACTCCTGTAGAGGATTCAGTTTTAGTGTTTCTCCAGGGTTGCTGCAGCCAGATGTTTGATGTTGCATTTCACAGCAAACGCAAACTCCATCACTGTTGAAATTTATCTAAAAGATAAGAAAAAAAAATTACTCCAAACCTATCCTTGGTTGCTGAACAATAAATACAGAAAAAAACATCCCTTTTTCATATTGCACTATTCTAATGTAGGAGGAGTTTATTATCTCTAAAATTTGTGACAATCTTTTAACCACTAACATAAAGAGACAAATTATTGGTAGTCAATGTACTGGATCTTTTTCACATAAAGGCAGGAATGTTATAATACCAATATCTAGATAATATTAAAACTTCCAGTATCTGCTGTGTCAATTAATAAAGAAAACAGAGTATTGCATTGTACAAAGGGGCATGTTTACTAACATTGGAGATAAATATCTGGAGAGATTTCTGGAGATGTTGCCCATAGCAACCAATCAGATCTTTGCTTTTGTTTTCTAACTTGGCTGTGGCTGTTTAAATCTAATTGCTGATTGGTTGCCATGGGCAACATCTCCAGAAATCTCTCCAGATATTTATCTCCAATGTTAGTAAACATGCCCCATAGTGTTTAAAGTTTATTTAAAGTTCATCACTTTAAATATTTAAACATTTTCACTGCAAATAAGTCTATTTACTCTTGGGCAACTCAGCCAATTGATTGATGGACAGTATTTCAATGATTACCTAGTACAGGTATGGGGCCTGTTATCTAGAATGCTCGGGACCTTGGGTTTTCTGTATAAGGGGTCTTTCCGTAATTATGATCAGATGGATCAGATTGGATTTGATATCTACTAAAAAATCATTTTGTTATTAAATGAACCAATAGGATTGTTTTCCATCAATATGGATTAATCATATCTGGGATCAAGTGTACAATGTACCATTTTATTATTACAGAGAACATGGAAATCACTTTTAAAATTTTGAATTATTTGTTTAAAAATGAGTCTATGGGAGACAGTCTTCCTGTAATTCAGAACTTTCTGTATAATGGATTTCCAGATAACAGATCCCATACCATAGTATACTTCTTATAATTATTTCAGCCCTAGAGAGAGGGTTCTCTATATCTATAATCGCCTCATTTAATTGCTTTGGTTTTCATAAACAGTATTTTCATTATTTGTGGCTAGCTTCAAATTTTAAAGACCAAACTACAGAGGAGGCTATTTGGCATGAGTGTATATGGAAATTAGATTCAACAAATCGCTTAATGAGGTTTTGGGTTGCAATTTTTGTAGAAATAATGCAACAGTCATTGATTTGTAAAGTCAGCAGTTTGTCATGTCTAGCCATGTTTGTTTGTCAGCCAACATTCTGTCCAGGTGCAACTGTGTCCACTGGTCTGCAGAGGATCAGTCATCTGTTCAACTGTGTTTTTTCATTGTTGTTTTGAGGTTTAATGATTTTTGAAGTGCGTAACAGCAATACAACTGATATTATTAACTTGTGCTTTTACTGAGAATTCCTTATTCCTAGTGTTTTCTTTTATAATTTGTAGTAATATTTCCCCACAGTAATCTATGGTAAAATATATTTATAATCCATTTTATAAATTAGATAATTGATGACTGCAACAATTATCAGTACTGCATGAAAATAGGCAGCTGTGAATGACTTTATCCTCAATGAATATGAAATGCTTGGCCTTGTCCCAGAACTGTTCTGTCTAAGCTGAAAATGTGTCAGGTGTTAAACAGCCCTGCTGTTAAGACTACAGGTTCACATATTGCAACTGTGTTTTTTCTAATGTGATGACACCTTAGTCTGACAAATAGTGCACTAAAGAATGATAGACCAAGGAAATCAATATGTTCTTCTGCAAGAAAAGAAAGGTTCGATTACAAGCACATTATGTTTTACTAAAAGCAGTGGCTTCCCGCATGTTTAGGAGACAAACTCAGCTGTGATTGAAACAAAAACTTGTTTTCTGGAATTTCTTTGTCTCTTGGCATCAGGCCACGAAAAAAAAAAGAATCCTGAAAAATGTTAAATATGCCTGATGTTCAGAGATTAAGAAAATGTTGGTTAGCTGGAAGGTTTCATAACATTTAATAAAATCTAATTTCAGAGTATCTACCCATTCATTCTGCTAACTTAAGTACATTGTATAGTATGGTCACTTCTGTATGGGCCTCTTACACCTTTATAGTTCCCATGTACAGCTATAATGAACAAAGCCTGCGTAAAACTCAGTATGCAGCTTACATTTAGCATAAGTTTGAACGTGGCACAGATTGTAAGTAAGATCATTTACTGAAGTGCTGTATGTTTAATCATGACTGATTATTTTCATTAGCAGCTGGGGTTTAAAACATTCTGGCATTCTGCTCATGCACAAAGCTTTACTACAAGCATCTCAAAGATGATTTCTGACTACATAAATTACTACCCCCATTGAAAATGCAAACTCTATTTGTGAGCATTTTGTATTTATGTTTAAATGTGTTGTCAGTTAGGTTGTCTGGATCAAAAGAGAAAAGGAACGTTCCTTAAAATATTGCACAAATAGTGGTGCAGAAATCCTATACTCTTGAAGGAAAATTTAAAGACAGACTTGACTATAGTATATTGCTTGTAAAAAAGAATCCTACTTTGTCTTCATGAATAGAAAGGACCATATCTTTCCATATCAGTGGCTATGCTAGCCTGTATAGTGTCCATTAGATAAGTATAGAGTATAAAAGAATTCCACAGGCAGTCCATAAAACTGCATGCCTATTGGTTGAATAATGTACACTGAACATTTCTGGCCATATAATAATTTTTGGCTTGTCTCTAAACCTATGGATAAGAACAAAGAAAATGTGTTTTAGATTAGGTCTCAATTCATTCCTACAAACCCAATTTTTGGGTGTTGAAGCTGTTTATGCAACATAATTTGGCAAATAACCATATACTACTGCCAAAATTTACCAAGGTGCTCCATGGAGAGCAATTGGCAATTGTATGACACACTGTTTCTCAGTGAGCTAGCAATAATAAGTTATCATGTGTCAAACGAGTGAAGCCATCTACATGAATGTATCTGTGCAAAAAGGTTCAAAGACTGACTAAAAGCTACTGATAAAAATCTCTTTATTTAGATGTAAAATGGATAACCCATCCATTTCTACTAACCATAAGGATAACAGAAGTAACTAAGATATTTCACAGCTATATAAAGGCATACAGTACATCAGTGCTAAAGAGCTAGAGTGCTAAATTCTAAATCACTAGTAATTTTGAAGCACTTTCCTTTTTACTATAGTAAATATTGTGACATATTAAGGTGCTTGTGTATACTGTTTGCCTGTTATGGCACTACCAAAATTCCCTAAGTATTTTGAGATAGGTTCAGTGGTCCTTGGAAAGATTGGGAGTATTGTGGCAATGTTGCTACATCCATTGGTTTTCACTGTTAGTGATACAGTTTATTAATAAGATTACAAAATTACAGGTTCTGATACAGAGCAAGCTTTTGCATCAGGCCTTAAAGGAATTGTTCAGTATAAAAATAAAAACTGGGTAAATCGGCTGTGCAAAATAAAAAAAAATTCTTGTTAGTTAGGCAAAAATGTAATGTATAAAGGCTGGAGTGACTGGATGTGTAACATAACAGAACAGAACACTGTTTCCTGCTTTGCAACTCTCTCGGTTTCCACTGGTTACCAGTGACTTGAGGTGGGGGGGGCATATGGACCATAACTGTTACTTTTGAATCTGAGCTGAATGCTAAGGATCAATTGCAAACTCACTGAACAGTTATGTCCCATGTGACTCCCTTACAGTCACTGACTAACTCAGAGTTAGAGAGCTGAAAAGCAGGAAGTAGTGTTCTGTTCTTTTACACATCCAGTCACTCCAGCCTTTATACTGTACATTACATTTTTGGCTAACCCACTATATATCTATTTACACAGTTTTTTTGTTTTTACACTGAACTGTTCCTTTAACAACCTTTAATTTGAAATACTGTACTGGTGCACTGTGCTGAGTCTAATTCAGCCTAGTGTCAGAATCCAGGCACACTTGAATCGATATGGCCTATCAATAGAAGTAGAACACATTAGCCTTCTAGCTGTTTTTTTTAGCAAGACAATTCCACAGTTGCATGAGCTGCTGTTTGTATGGGGCATGCCCTAATCTTAATTCTAGTGGTCCCATGAGTACTATATGCTCTACTGTTTTATTTTTAAGTGTTTGAGCTTTGTCGGTTTCTATTTTCTAATGTTACAATCATTAACCGGTCATTTCAGCAGTGAAATGTGTACGTTAAATAAATTGTATTGCTGTCGAGCCCGTTTTATTACTGGTGGAATGAAAAAGCCATTGGCCTTATGAAACAATTTATGTGTTATGTGCCAACTTTATGAAATTAGCTATAAAGCTAGTTTGTGAACAGTGAGTTTCAATTCATCCACCATCAAGCGAAGGTTACACTGCTCCCAGTGGCATATGGACAAGAAAGGACTCTGTATGAAACCGAATAGCAGCTCCAAACTATGTGTACATTCTGGACTGCCTATTTTCTGCTTTATACATGGAAGTATACTAACAGAAATGACAGATCTGAAGTAGTTCAAAACCTGAAAATATCAATGACATATGACATTTTTGAAAATGCATTTAAAGTTGTAAATGTCTATCAAACAGTTAGTATAAACTGTATTTTTTCAGCAGTTAAATGCCCTGACCTGAAAACAATGTAAGATAATACGAGAGCCTTTTCTTGTTGTTTTGCTAATCTGTTCATTAAATGTATGGAAATGACTTCCCCAATTACTTTGTCCTTAATGCAAGACATATAGGTAGGAAATGCATTCAAAATGTTGCTTGAATTTTAGCAAGAATAAAGTTTTGTCCTATGGTGAGAAGTCAATCCAGAAAACCTTAATCTGTTTGAGGAAATTTATTCAAAATAGCTTTTGATGAATACTAATTAAAATGTCTCATTAACTGATCTAATACCATTTGGAAAATCAAAGCAACATTTTGATTGTTTGCTACAGTCTACCCTACTTGTGAGGAGTAGGGAGGAAATAAGAACAAGGCCCAATTCAGCAGGTATACTGTGGTCATCACATTTTGAAACAATATGTAATTGATCCAGCACATAATTTATTTTAAAATGTATGTGAATATTCATTTACAGCTTTCCAGAAAGTTAGGCAAAAGGTTTTTCAGCATAATCTTCTATAGAAACATGTGGTAGAAATATTTGCTATGCAAAGACGGATATATTTCTTTTCTTTTTTGCATCAATGACAAAAGGTTCTGACGGTGAAACCATCATTACGGCATTGGGACAGAATAATAAGGGGCCGATTCACTTACTTCGAGTGAAGGATTCGAAGTAAAAAAACTTCGAATTTCGAAGTGTTTTTTGGGCTACTTCGACCTTCGACTACGACTTCGACTTTGAATCGAAGGATTCGAACTAAAAATCGTTCGACTAATCGACCATTCGATAGTCGAAGTACTGTGTCTTTAAGAAAAAACTTCGACCCCGTAGTTCGCCATCTAAAAGCTACCGAACTCAATGTTAGCCTATGGGGAAGGTCCCCATAGGCTTGCCTAAGTTTTTTTGGGCGAAGGATAATCCTTCGATCGATGGATTAAAATCCTTCGAATCGTTCGATTCAAAGGATTTTATCGTTCGATCTAACTATTTGCGCTAAAATCCTTCGACTTCGATATTCGAAGTCGAAGGATTTTAATTCCCAGTCGAATATCGAGGGTTAATTAACCCTCGATATTTGACCCTTGGTGAATTGGCCCCTAAGTGTACAATAAATGGCAATTCAAACATATAATGCTGCCATTCGCTTATAGTAAATTGTAGCCCACTGCTTCCTCATAAAACTGTGTTCATTAATTTTAAATGACACTCACATAAAACAACCAACAACAGAAGTGCAGGCATATTTATTGAGCAGCACAATGGCTACTCCTCTGTGGGTTATTTATGCAAGTAGACTTCTAATAAATATATTATTAATTCTTAACACTATTAAACTTCATTATCTATTCTTCTTTAAATATCCCCTTGGAATGACTTTTGTTGAGGGAGCACTGCAAGAGTACTTATTTGCTATAGATTATATCTGTTATGATCCTCCTCTAGCATCCGGCAATCTGCAATTAAGAGCAGAGAATGATCATTGGTGAAAAGTGTGTGTATTTAAAATATAATAGAATTACAAACCTGTAGCATGTCTAAAGAAACCTAGTAAGTGGAGGACCAAACTGAACCTGGTGTACACACATGATCATGGTAAAGTCGTTAATACATTGTCTGCTGGTGGTAACAAATATATATAGCATGATATTGGCAGATTTACATTGACACTGTACAGTATAAAATAATCTAGCACAATATAACAAGTAGTTTTATGGATAATGCGACAACAAAGTTTACGCCAGGTCTAGAAACCTATAGTAACCTACTATATTTTGCCATCAAAAAGCAGACCAGTAAATGCTGGTCTTCTCTCCTTGTGCATTCATCAATATTGTAAATGCACCTGAGAAATGTGAACTGATATTTATAACAAAAAGATAATTGACCAAGGAGATAGAGGACCGGAAATGCAAACAGAGCAAAGGGAATTGTAGGTAAATCCTGACACCAATAACTGTTAGCAGAGAGCTGATCTGAACTGCATGTGCAGCTTCTCTGTAAGTGAGGACAGACACACCAACTTCTGTGTGAACAGTAACTTGATTGCTTTATACAACTCAACATAAACACTTCAGCATAACATGTCTGTAACAGGAACTTTTCATAGAGAGCATACACAGGAAAAGGAAGAAGAAAATCACACAGGGTTACAGGTCAAACATGACATCACATTGTTAAGCAACAATAGACCCTTCCCTGTATTAAGTAACAAGTCTCTGTCTGTTGTTTTCCAACAATAACTATACAGGTATGGGACCAGTCCAGAATGCACGGGACGTGGGGCTTTACGAACAATGAATCTTTCCGTAATTTGGATTTTCATACATTGTCTTCTAGAAAATTATGTAAACATTAAAAAACCCAAATAGGCTGGTTCTGTTTCCAATAAGGATTAATTATATCTTAGTTTAGATCAAGTACAAGGTACTGTTTTATTATTACACAGAAAAAGGAAATAATTTTTAAAAATTTGGATTATTTGGATAAAATGGAGTCAATGGGTGATGGTCATTCCTTAATTCAGATACTTTCTAGATAACGGATCACATACCATGATACAATTGTATCATTTATGTGTGAGTGAGAAGCCAAATATGATTAGGTGATCTTTTTCTTAATGTTTTAACTATAAGGTCATTTCAACAAATATATTTAAACTACATTACATTAACACAACAAGACAAAAAATAATTAATAGATTCTGAGTTTATATATATGGTGTAATGCTGATACTACCACTCACTACTTCTGTTATAAAAATGAGTAACCTTTAAATCTTGTAATTGCTGTGTGGCGTATTTATTGAAATCTAAGAACATAAATAAATCTCTGCATTTCTGGACATTTTCTGTGATAATCAGTAGTGTAGAAAAACTGGCAAAATGCAAAGAATGTCAAACAAGTGATTGACTAAATAGGATATTGCCATGGCCTCACTACCAAACAACATGTGGAAGCAAAAGATTTTTAGATACACTTTGCTTGATAGTACATTTCTGAAACTTGGCAATCCTGAGACAAAGCATGCGTACTATTTAAGCCAGTCATAATATTCATATTGGAAATAATAAAAAATATGGGAAACATACATGAAGCTTGTTAATGTCATTTACTCTTCAATGCTAGGGTATGCAAGACAAAACATCAGCCATCTGAGATATGTTTAAATAATTTAATGGAGGTGCAGCTGAGGCCAACTCCAGCATGGCAATAATAACTCTATAATAATAACAATTTTGGTATCCTGATCCTGACTTTGGCCTTGTTCCTGATCAAGTTGTGCATCCCCCTCACCATTGACTGTTTACCAGATATTTGCAACCTTTCCTGATCTTCCATCCTGTTTATAGCATTTGCGATTGCTTCCTTGATGCTCTCTATCATACTTGTTAGCCTCAGAACTATGTTTGATCCTAGAGCTGGCCATAGATGCAAAGATCTGATCATCGAATGATTGGACTTCCCCATCTCCCGACCTGCCACTAACAATTCAGATTAAATAAAGTAGTAAAAGAACAGATCAGCTGATGTTCTGCCCCTGACAGCAATCGTACGCAATTTATGTCGGAAAAGCTGGTGACAGTCTCCCACTGAAGATTGTTGATTAGCAATACATGCAGAGAAATTTACGGCAGCCGACAGAAATCTTTTAATCTGTCTGATCGACCAAACGACCGATCTACTTGGGACGAAAAATGGCGGACTCGCCACACACGGTCCGAAAATCGGATTGGATCTTTGTGTCTATGGCCAGCTTAGAGAGCAGCCACCCGTCCCTGTGCCTGAATCCTCATGACCACAATATACCACCGGGCTCGACCGAGGGAACAAAGCTATGTGCTATAGATGAAAAAGTGCATAAAATGGCCACCCAAACTCAAGCTGTTTGGTTTGGTTTTCTGATTACATTCAAATTGCAAACAACTTCTGTCACAAGTTTTAGAAAATCTTTGCTTTAATAGGTAAGCACCTAAAGTAAGTCAACTCTCAAACATTGCTGAAACAGTTGGAGAAACAAAGTCTAGCTAATACTGTTCAAGAAAATTCTCATAATATTGGTTCTGCTGACTGCTACATTCCAGCTTTCTATAGATACTCCAAATAAAAGAAATGCAAGATTGGTATTTAAGGTTTCCTGGTGTTATAGATGTGTAATTTGTCCATCTCCGATGAGTATGGTGATCAACTAGTACCTAGAAGATAGATAAATGGTGCTAGGGGAGAGGTTTGGGGGATGTCACTTTTATTATTACTTGTAATTTATGTATGATGATTTATCTTAGCTGGATTTTAGAAGAAACAAAATGAGCAGTTTTATAAATAACACAGTGTTAAACACTGCCTCAGCTCTATCGCTGCAGCTGGAGTCAAGCCAAGGAGCCCTGTCTTGAGAGTTACCTCTATATATCATGTTCATTAGTGACATTCACAAGGGGACAAAACAGTGAAACATCCTTTACCGTCCCTATCAAGGTTACCTGAGGACACTGACTGAAAGCACAGAACAGAGCAAGAGTGTAAAGTAATGGCAATGAGAATGAGAGCAGCTCTATTCAGCCGTTTATTAGCATTGTAGGCACTGGATTCATTGTTTATTTTGCTGTTAGATAAATGTATTATGAAAGAACTGGGGCATATGCAGTATCTATCTTGTGGTTCTGCAGATGTTATTGAACTGTAACTCTCAGTACATCCAAGAGCTGTTGGCAGTTGCAGGATGAAATATTGACATATGAATTATCTTGGAAGTTTAGATTAATAAAATAAAAACTAAAATAAACCACTGCACCTTGTGTAGATAGAGCATGTATGTACAATAAAAGAAATACTAACCAGCTGAATTTGTGTAGGTATACTGGTAAGAAGATAAACAATCCACTTTACTACAAATAATACAAATAATACAATACAACTAATGGATGCCCTGGCACATAAATACCATGAACATGCATACAGTACAAACAAAAAACAGCAGCACTATTAATTAAAATAAAATGGAGATCCTTTTAAAACCATATTAAAAAATGGTAGAACCATTTTAAAAGGTCTGAAAGTTATCTGGCTGTGTTGTCATGCATAGCCTTCCCATTTTCCTCTATCTTGTAAACTCCTCATTCATTGGTCATTAAAGGAAAACTATACCCCCCAAACAATGTAGGTCTCTATAAAAAGATATTGGATAAAACAGCTCATATGTAAAACCCTGCTTCATGTAAATAAACCATTTTCATAAAAATATACTTTTCTAGTAGTATGTGCCATTGGGTAATCATGAATAGAAAATTGCCATTTTAAAAAATAAGGGCCGTCCCTTGGGATCATAAAATTTACAGTGTACACAAACATACCAAACAAACCATACATGGTAGGTCACATAAGCCAATTAACAGACAGAGTTGTTTCTTTTGCTTCAACACTTCTTCCTGTTACAGTTAGAGTTGTAGTATTTCTGGTCAGGTGATCTCTGAGGCAGCACACAGACCATCACGAAATGGTGGTTCAAGGCAAGAGATGTAAAAGGACAATATTTACTTAAGTATATATACCCGTTTTTGTAAGATTCTTTAATATGCCACCTAATATGATATTAGTATTCATTTTGGAGGTATAGTTTTACTTTAAGTCATTGATTATATAAGGAAAATATGACTATAAGCAAGATGCATTAAATACCACGTGGCGTTTACAAAGATTAATAACCTGTCCATAGTGTTTGTTTTTTGGTTTTTATTCTGTAACACATGGGGGCAGATTTATCAAGGGTCAAATTATAAATTAGAATTTCAGATTTAAATTTTCAAGTTTTTTTATGGTATTCGACTAGGGAATTAAAATTCAAATTAGATTTTCGAGATTTATCATACACTGGCCCCTTAAGAACTCAAATTCGACTATTCGCCACCTAAAACCTGCTGAATTGCTGTTTTAGTCAATGGGAGATGTCCTGGGATCGATTTGAAGTTGTTTGCAGCATTCCAGACATGCAAGTTTTTTTTTTTTTCAGAGAAAAAAATCAAATCAAGTTTTAACGAATTTGAATCGAATTTTCGGGTCCATCCTATTCACCCAAGTTTAGAAAATTCGATTTTTTTAAATAAATTTCGATTAGTCGAATTTATGGGAATTTTTACATGAATTTAAAATTCGACCAATGATAAATGTGCCTCTTGTTTGCAATATTATTGCAAGACCCCTGTTTGTTATAAATTATTTTAAATCACTATGCAACTTGCTGGTGCTATATTAATACAGGTATGGGACCTATTATCCAGAATGCTCAGGACCTGGGGTTTTCCTGATAATGGATCTTTCATACCTTAAGTCTACTAGAAAATCATGGAAACATTAATTGGATCAAGTACAATGTATTGTTTTGTTATAACATATCACATAACATATAAACTGCCCAGACCCAAATAACTAATGACCTTTTAACCGCTAAAGCCAACAATAATTTCTCAAAACGAATACTGCTTGATCTCTCAGCTGCATTTGACACTGTAGATCACCCTCTCCTCCTCCAGTCCCTCCATTCACTTGGCCTTCGCGACACAGCCCTGTCCTGGTTCTCTTCTTACATTACCAATCGTTCCTTCAGTGTCTCCTACAACAGAGTAGCATCTTCTCCCCTATCTCTTTCTGTTGGGGTTCCTCAAGGCTCTGTCCTGGGGCCCTTACTATTCTCCCTCTATGATTCCTCCCTCGGCAAATTAATTAACTTGTATGGTTTCCACTACCACCTCTATGCTGACGATAATCAGATCTATCTCTCATCTCCTGATATCAACCCAGAACTCCTTACTTGCGTCTCCTCTTGCCTGTCCGCTATCTCTACCTGGATGTCGCAACGCTGCCTTAAATTAAACCTCTCTAAAACTGAAATGGTTCTCTTTCCTCCAACTAACACCAGTAACATCCCGGAAGTATCCATCATAGCTACCAATTCCACTATCACCCCCTCTCCCCAGGCCCGGTGCCTTGGGGTTATCCTAGATTCTGCCCTGTCATTTACTCCTCATATCCAGTCACTTATTAAATCATGTCACTTCCACCTGAGGAACATATCCAAAATACGATCATTTATCACCCAAGATGCTGCCAAAATTCTTATTCACTCTCTCGTCATATCACATCTAGACTACTGTAACTCTCTTTTAATTGGTCTTCCCCTCCAGAGACTGTCACCTCTCCAGTCCATAATGAACACTGCTGCGAGGCTCATACACCTCAGCAACCACCTCAGCAACCGCTCCTCCTCTGCCTCGCCATTCTGTCAATCCCTGCACTGGCTTCCGTTACCTTTCACAATCAAATTCAATTTAATGACCCTGACATTCAAAGCACTTCATAACTCTGCCCCACCCTACATCTCTGAACTCATCTCTATATACTCACCCAACCACTTACTACGGTCCTCTACTGACCTGATACTCAACTTTTCTCTCATTACCTCCTCCCATGCTCACATTCAAGACTTTGCAAGGGCTGCACCCCTCCTCTGGAACTCTCTCCCACGGTCTGTCCAACTTTCTCCCAACCTTTCTGCTTTCGAGAAGCCTACCCTCACTCTGCTTAACTACCAAACACAACACCACATACCGTACCACATTTCTCACCCACTTAATTTGAAGTTGCCCACTCCCACACCTTGTGTATTACTCCCTTCCCTTTAGAGTGTATGCCTATGCATAGGGCCTTCCTCACCTTTTTGTACCTGTATCGATTGTGATGTATGTAACTCCATATGTTCTATGTATATAATTCATGTGATTTCGTTGTATAATCACATTTACTTTACAGTGCTACACAATATGTTGGCGCTATATAAATACATGTTAATAATAATAACAGAGAAAAAGGAAATCATTTTTAGAAATGCAGATTATTTAGTGTCTTTGGGAAAAGGCCTTTCCGTAAATCTGAACTTTCTGGATAACGTGTTTCTGGATTTTGAATCCCATACCTGTACATGATGATGGTCAGGTTAGTAGTACTATTAAAAACAGTTCTGTATATCCAGCAATCACTCAGCTTTCTAAAAATTATTTATTTCAGTGCTGAATTTCTATGGAGAAATGAGGTAACAATCAGGGCCATGATGCTTTCAAAAGTATTATAAAGCATCTTGATGTAAATTAATATAGAAATTTTAGGTTAACAAGCTTTTCTTCAACTCCCAGGATCACGATCAACTGTGATTTAAAAACAACTGGAGGGATGCAGGTTGGCAATCTCTGGTGCACGCAGTCATTATGTAGAGGCGTTCCTCAGGAGAGACAAGCAGAACATATTCTGAAAATGACCTCCGCAAACCAGCTATTCCTCCCCTCCGAATTCACTTGCACTTATTGAGTTTCAAGCAATGCATACACAAGCAGGTTCAATTCTCACCAGACTGCATTTCAGCAATGTATTACCTGCTTGATTTTTTTTTTAAATTATACAATGTACCCTGAAGGCAAAGCCTGAGTGACATGTAATTTACCAACAACAACAAACTTCTGGGTTTTTTGGGTTCCGCTAAAAAAGTCTTACAATACAGCCTTATTGAATGATTGTAAATAATACAGGTATTTAATATTAAAAATGTAATTTTACACAGGAGTAGTTTAAATACTACACAAGTACAAACTACAAAATACAAGTTATATTTTTCCCTATCTAAGAATCAATTCCTGTTGCCTACACTAACTAACGCCATGAAAACTGGTTTGAGAATCGCATGCAAATTATGGAAAAGGTATGCCAGCCAGTATAATCTAGTTCACAGATAGATTTTATTAAAAACCCAAGAATATTAATTTTGCCAGAACACATCAATTACCAGGTGATACTAATTTCCAGGAAGGAAGTAGATGCACATTGAATTTCAATAATCAGTGATGACAGCAGAGTTTATTAACATGCTGTGTATAATCTATTTTGCCTGATTGTTACACCAGAATAGTATGTGACCGTATTATTTATAATACACCTGCATAAATGGGGCTATAATATATGGGTTAATTTACAAGGTACTAATTAACTGGAGGACATTACATTTTGATCCTCCACTGACTTGGTCACCTCCTTAATTTAGAGATTACATTACAGAATATTTACTTTTGTATTAGGGACACCTTTCACATGTCTACGAAAAAATCAATATCTACCCTTAAAAGCCATAAAAGCTGTTTTTAACTGTAAAGCTGATAAAGTGACCTAGCCAAGGCTATAGACTGTAACCAACATATGGATTCAATCCAGAATAATTCATCTTAAAATCAATGTTCTCATCTTAAAACTTAAGTCAAGTATGGGAGGTTTCTTCACGGATATGCTGTGCTTCTCTTAATGCATTCACTGATCTTGTTTTATCTGTTGAAAATACTTTGTGATTAAAGGAGAACTAAAGCCTAACTAAAGAAATAGGCTAGAAATGTTGTACAATGTTTTTTGCCTTCAGTACCAGTCCAAGGTAACCACAGCCCTTTAGCAGGGAAGATCTGTATCTCTGAAGATGCTCCAGTAGATCTCCATCTTCTTTTCTGCTGCTCTGTGCTGCTGTAAATTACTGAGCTTAGGGGCCAACTCAAAATATACAGTACCCATAGAATATAAATGTCACAATATTAGGCTGAATAGTAATTAATGCAGATAAGTAATACATGGCAGTACAGAAACCAGTGCAACTAGCATCAGAATTTTTATAATCAGCCTTGTAGCATCATCTTATATAACAGGCCAACCTCATTTTCTGATTGATAATTTGCAACAACCCCTAAACTTAGTTTCTCAAGATGGCGACCTCCTGTGACAAGTTTGAAATCCTATATCATTGCTGCTATAGGCTGGTGTAATTAGTTCATTATATAAAATATAACATTTTTAGCCAGATTAATTTTTAAGGTTTAGTTCTCCTTTAACTGTTGCTTCTTATAAAACGTGATGGGCTTCTCTTTATAACTCAGCGACTGACAAACATAATTTAAGAAATGGTTTGCCTATTTGTATGAGAAAACACACAAAGCATATTGTCCCTGTACTGTATATACATGTATCAGTTATCCAAAAACCCATTATGCAGAAATTACAGGAAGACCATCTTCTCCCAGTGACTACATTTAATCAAATAATTCAAATGTTTAAAAATTATATTATATAAAATATATATATATATATATATATATATAAAGAAAGATATGATTAATTTTTGTTGCAGGCAAAACAATGATAACAATCCTATTGGGTTTAATTCATGTTTAAATTATGTTTTAGTAGACTTAAGGTCTGGAGATCCTAATTATGGAAAGATCCCTTATCCAGAAAACCTCAGGTCCCAAGCATTCTGGATAACAGGTCCCATACCTGTACAAATATCCCCATTCATTACAAAGGTTTATTGGTATAAAATATAAATATTTAAAAACATTATAAATATTTAAAATATTCTTTGCAAATTCTGCATAAGGAATTAGGTAACCCTGTTAGCCAGTGTAAACAATTTTATAGTATACATTTTTTCATTAGATTGTAATAATAAGATGTGTGAATTTGCAGAGACTCTGCTATTTCAAATTGATTTTTTTTTTACCCTATTAAATATTGAGGAACTTGGGAGGTGCACCAGAATTAAATATTTCTCAGTATGTGTTCTGACAAAAAGAGCTTCAAGTATTCCCAAATAAAATAGCATTTTGTCTTGTCCCACATTTACATTAGAGCAGCAATATTAGTTTATTAGAGCCAGCAGAAATTGGCAAAACAGAATCTAAGCAAGGCTCTTCCACCCAAATGAAAAAGTCCATCTTTATTTCACAATTAAAATCATATGCGTATTCCAAACAGTCACAGTTTGATACCCATGGCAACCAATCAGTAGGTAGCATTTTCTGGTTAGCTGACATCTGATTGGGTGCTATGAATTACTAGGTGAAGGAAATTTTTAATTTAGCCCTATAGTATAAGATGCATATAGAAACCAATGGAGTGTTGTACAGCTGGTCCATCACTTCCTTAAAGATGAATTAGGTGCATATACCACAACCTCCTAGAAGCAGCCTAATGGTGGATGTAAAGTATTTGGTGGAAGAATCATTTGACCACAAGGATAAATCATATTATTCTAAATTCACGTGATTGTCTACACAATAAGTCATTTATTTACTAATGTACAGTATGATTAAAACACCCCTATATGCCTAGCAAGCTAGGTAAACATGCAGGCATGAAAAGGCATAATTAATAATGGAAGAATGCGGAATTTTGGCATACTTCAGCAATATAGTGAATGACAAGTATGACCTTGCACGGGTAAAAATCATATAGTAAATATATTACACTGTACACTGATATAAATAGAAACATATCAATTAAAAAAGTTGCACACTGAAATATTTTGTGACAAGTATGCTTTCCCCACCCTGCCTACATCTCTCACAGTTCGATTTCAATGTGATTGACTTAACAAGTGAAAGCTTTTGCATAAACAGACTACCTCTTTCATCACTTTGACAAAACAATCAGAATAACATGTATTATTTAATTCTGCTATGTTATAAGTTCACCGCCATTTGGTGATCCTGTTCTAGTTACCTTACATTTATTCTGTGATTGAGAACAACAACGCTTTCATTTGTTGAATTGTATACAAGAAAAGTGACATCTTTATTTTACAATGACTGCTATATTAGAGACATCAGTTACAGAAAAGCATAGCTACTTTTTTATTTAATTAAAAAGCAGAACATTGGGCGGCACATGCAATCGTATTTCAAAAGAAACAATTGATAAAAAGCAAAGATATATACTATTTTCATTACCAACACTGAACACAAATGTGTGTTTCTTGGTAACATAATTTATGTCACTATTGCAGTGAGTGCTACACACACCTATGATTAAGGTTGGGGAAACCCAAACTATGCCAGGCAGTAGCAGGTGCTGCTCAGGTCTTTACCAATAAATTGTACTTTTCATGTGATCCGATCTGGAAGTTGCTGCACTCCTGTTTAATACTGTGTATTAAGGAATCTTGTTGGTTTGCACCCAGAGGAGACCTGTAGTTACTAATCCCTTTTATTATGATTAGAATCATTTCCCCATCTTCTCTATTAATAAACTTTATTTGTTGGTAAAGGGCTGCTAAAGGAGACTAAAGCTGGCCATAGACGCAAAGATCAGATCATATGAATCCTCGATTCGTACGATTTTCGGATCATGTGTGGTGTCCCGGCATCTGTCATGCCATGCCGATCGGTCGTTCAGTCGATCGGACAGGTTAGAAAATCTATTTTGGCTGCCGATAATATCTCTGAGTGTATTGGCGATTTGACGATCTTCAGTGGGAGACTGTCACCAGCTTTTGTCGGACATAACTTTCGTACGATTGCTGTCAGGGGCAGAACATTGCTGATCTGTTCTTTTTCTACTTTATTTGATCTGAAATGTTAGTGGCAGGTCGGGAGATGGGGAAGTCAGATAAGTCTGATTGTTCGAGGATTCGAACGATTGGATCTTTGCATCTATGGCCAGCTTTACTCTTGCCAATTTCAAATAAATATGGTCTGAAAGATGTGCAAGGTGTGTGTTGAATAGAGGGTGGGAGGGAGGACAATTATATTTCCTTTGAATCAAATGCGTAATGCAGTCAGTCAGGGTCAGACTGGGCCAGTGGGCCCCTGGCTTTTGTGGGCCCCATCAGTCCAGATCTGCACCCTGCACCACTTCTTCCTGCCGCAAACTACTTTCTTTGGGGCGGTCGCACAAAAAAACAGTGTGTGACGCGGGGGGTGGAGGCCGAAGGGGGCCCTGAGACAGCAGCCCTGGTGGACCCCTCAGTCTGACCCTGCAGACAGTGCTCTACACTAGGCACAATCCACAGGGTGCAGGGAATGGAGCACAGAGACCTGTGACTATTTGTACAATGCCCCAATGCAAAGTTAATGCTGGTGGCAATTGAAGGGTTCTATTGCATATAGTGATGTAACTATAGAGGAAGCAGACCCTGAGGCCACCGGGATGGTGGACCATGGGGTCCGTTCCTCTATAGTTCTGAAGAATCTCTCCCCAGCAACGAGGATGAATGCAGGGAGCATTCAGCTCTGACAGGCCAGGGGAGGTAGAGGGCCATCATGTGCACGGAGTAGGCGTGGGGCAGGCAGGGAGCAGGTATTCATTGCCATGTGCCAGGCACCACCAATTGTGGCACATACAGGTACACCGCTGTTTGCATGTGCACTTTTTTGTTTAACCCAACATGTGCTGTCTAGGCCATTTTTCATAAACTTCAACAAATTAGGTTCCTATTGAATAAAGTTTTCAATATGTCCAAATTGCTAACATCTTTGTGCATATGTTTTAAATTAAATAACTTGCAAGTCTCACATATTAACCCACATTTACACTGAAAGACAAACAAACTGTGTAGACAGAATGAAGTAATCTTACAGATGTTAACATGCACCGACACACTCCAGTACTCACATACTATGTTATGATGCTTATCGTTAACGTCTGCATTTTCTCTAGGCCACAGTGCTTAGCATTGTCTTTCAGTGTTGAAATATGGTCCTTGTTATTAATTACACTGTTTGATCCCACAATGCGTTCTGCATTAACCTCACTCTTACGTTTCCCTCTTATTCTGCTGTGAATACATCTTCTTATCTCATCACAACCATCTTGCCTCTGCAGTTTGAGCTCCTAGGAATGAACCTATGCGGAAACCACAGGGGGAGCTTTAGTTTACATTTTATTAGTTCCAGAAAGCAGTGCAGCTAGTACAGGCAAGAGAGCCATGGAAAGATCAGTGCTTTTATTGGCAGGGCAGACAGACATAGTACACACACGTTAGGAACTTGCTGTGGCAGAACAGCATGGCAGCAAATAATGTGAACAGAACAATAAAAAAGCATACAGTGGGTACAACCATGCATTGCTGGTGTGGAGGTTGATCTACTAAGGAGATGTGTACTCCAATATACTACAATTGTTAAATGAAAAATTAATTACAAACGATATTGGAAGAAACAACATTTACGGATTATTTTGACTTTGCAGTGTGCTCAAGATAGGGGCCTCACTCTCTTGAAGAAGATTCCCACTTTGGAAGATAGCATAAACCCACAAGTACATCCACATGACTGACTATTGCAACCCATACTGTGACTTGCTGCACCAAAAAGCTTCAAATGCAGTCTAGGCATGCTTATTTTTTAAGCAGACATTTTCTTTCAGTCAGTAAAAATTTCATAAACATTTCTGCTTTCTTCACCTGACGATACTCAATAGCTGTTGCCTTGATGGTTATTAAACTGTAATACACATGTATATGCAAGGAGAAGCTATTTTGTTATGTGTTCTTCTTATCAAGTTAATTACAAATTATTCATACATCTGACAGCTGCAAATAGTGTTTCTCAGTGAACTGCATATTTTACAGAGAGATTAAGTTAAGGTCGAGACCTGGTTTAAATTGCTGAGACTTTAACAGCTCCCTCTGCCCTAATAAAAAAAAACAGCTACAAGAGAATCGACTTGGATTACAATTCAGACATTATTGAATATTGTGAATTTAAATGAACTATTTTATGCATGATATAGAATGACGGCTAATGTTAAATGAAATTGGAGTCATCAGCTATAATAAAGGGACTACCAAGAGATGTGGAATAGAAAATGTGAAATTGAAAACAGCATGCAGCAGATTAAATGGAAACAAAGAAATAATGAAAAATTGAAAGACTGCATGCGAGGATATGTTACGTTTGTTTTTCATCAGATTGGCTGATACTGTATGAATAGCTGCGCTGAGTAGATAACTGTGACACTGCTGTATTATTTACCTTGAAGTATTGGCTTGAATTATCAACAGCCCTGTACTGTTTAAATCAAAATCTAATTAATAAATCAGTGGTGAGCAGTCAACTGTGTAATATCATAGGGAGCATGTAAGAAACAACACAATATCTAAATATATATATCAGTGATGAACTAATGTATGCACATCAAACATAATATGGCATATCGTGCATCCTGGTAACTCTAAAATTAAACGTGTTATGTCACAAAAGCTTACAATCTAGTAGTTGGCACCTGGCCCATACAGAAGTTAAGAGAGCTGACCCAGGGCAAACTTGTTAACAGATCAATAACTGGTTTCTATAATATGCTTTTGAATTAAAAATTTAAATTGTCCATGATTTTGAAATCAGCCTATAGTCCCATTAATCATGAGGCATATGTTAAACTGAAATTCTGGGACTGCAAAATATATTTTACAAGGAAGACTTTGTAAAAGGTCTAACTATTGGACTTCAGCACAAGCACAATGTTTAGTAAGCAGGATCAGGTGCCCCCTATAATTCACCTGTTGCTTACTAACCTTAAAATTCTCTACAGTTATATATGCCATTTCAGGTTGCATGACACCCATATACAGCATCAGTGGAAGCCTTAGAACAGTAAGCGAATCAGAAACAAGCTAGGATAAAGGTACTATATCTAGTTGGTTTTAAGAAAATAAGGGGTAAATGTAATAAAAGACACACTGTTTCACTTGGTCTAGTAGCCAATTGCTACCACTCGCCAGTTTTTCGGGTTATTTGATGAGATGCAAACACGTTTTTCCTTCTGGTTTACTAACCGATAGCCATAAACCAGATGTATAGTTTTAAAACAATAGACCAGTAAATACTATCAGCTGATTGGTAACTATGTATTAGACCAGGTGCAAACTTTATCTTTCTAATGGTATTGGATTGATGTAGGGATGCAGTAAGCTAGTTGAGAGCCAATGAGGCCCTTACAAAGAGCATAATGAAAGTATAACGTACATACTACTTGTTTGAAAAATAGAAAATAGAAAAAGTTAAAAAATAGAAGATAACAGTTGTAGTACTTATTTAAGCTTACAGAGAATTTGGGCACCAGGGTCATGTCAGCTTTACACTAGGAATTAAAAGAGGGACAATTCTAGGAAGGCCTAAACTTCTGTAATGTAAATGTGGACTATCTTGCGCTTCAGTGAGTAATGTAAGAAGCACAGGAGAAGCAAAAACATTCTCTGTAATATTCCCTTTATTAAACCAACACCTTGTGTCATATATGACAGTTAGGGCTCTGGGCTGTTACATGGGCTCAGACATTAATGCCAAATGAGAAACTTTGATGCCTTGCAATTTTAAAAAGATGTGGTCAAATTTACACCAAAATGTATACTTTTGGGATGTCAAATCAACAATTATTCTTTATAAACATGTGTCTAACTGCAGTTAAAAAAGTAAGGCTTAATATTCACAGGCAAATGGAAAACATGTTTGGTTCCTGACTGTACTATAGCGATATAATGCTGCGCTCTATTGTTCTGAAATAAGAGGAAAGCAGATTTTCTTTGCACTTTGCTTGATGAGAAAGCTAAAATGTATCGTGTAAGAACGGTTTCATATGGCACTTGCATCAGTTAAATCTATACATACTTTTACTGTTAGAACAATGTGTTCCAGTATGAATACAGATTGTGAACCATTCATTCCTCCTTCTACGTTAAAGTGAGAAGTTACTTATAAATTAATAAACCAGAGAAAAATACCTCATTATCTCACTTAGCATGTTCTCTAAAAGGCTTATGTTCTTAGGTCTGCTTGGAAGAAACCTTTCTCCAGATACTCTGAGCTGCAGTAAAAGCCCAGTAGCAAATTATGGTTAAAATGTGAGCCTGAAGCCCAAAATGTGAAGACCTAAGGATGTACCCCATTGCAATTGCACAATACAAGAGAGATTACACCACTTGCAAGATCTAAGAAGGATGGATGGGAAGTATAGCAGTGTAATATGGCATGCACATCAACTCAAAAATATATCTTAAAGCATGACTGGGAATATGTTATTTAGTCCTAAAAATTGCACTTTGGCTTTCTCCAGTAGAATACCAGTTAAATACCAGATGACTTCCACTTAAAGATGTGCCCTGATATGTATGTGGAGGCCATGTGTGCGGTGCCGATGTGCACAATGCTAAGAATAGACTAAGGAGCAAATTTACTTACCTCCGAAATTGCGCCAGCGTTGGCTTTGCCGCACTTCAACAAGGTGTAGCTTTGCCAGGGCTACTCGAATTCACAAAGAACCAAATTTATGCACAAGTTACCGATCGTTCGTGAAGTTGCACTAGCGATATTACGATCAGTGGTTCGGTTACGCTAGCGATTGCAAATTTGCATGCGCCGTGTAGTTAAAGTACAATGACCGTATATGCAGCAGCAAACACATTGCACTACACATGGCCAGGGAACCTTAATAAATGTGCTCTAATGCATAACAATAAATTGGCTCAAGTGAGGTCTATTCATTAATGATATCAGGCTACATGGATTGGGGTGTCCACAGACTCACCAATATTAAATATAAAGACCAAAAGAGGGACTATAACTCCACAATACAAGCACCCAAAAAGATATAGTAATGATATAAGTGATTAAAGGAAAACTATACCCCCCAAACAATGTAGGTCTCTATTAAAAGATACCAAGTAAAACAGCTCATGTGTAAAACCCTGCTTCATGTAAATGAACCATTATCATAATAATATACTTTTTTAGTAGTATGTGCCATTGGGTAATCATAAAGAGAAAATTGCCATTTTAAAAAATAAGGGCCGCCCCCTGAGATCGTAAGATTCACTGTGCACACATACAAACCACATGTAAGGTCACATGAGCCAATTAACAGACAGAGTTCTGCCTTTTGCTTCCTCACTTCTTCCTTTTACAGTTAGTGTTATAGTATTTCTGGTCAGGTGATCTCTGAGGCAGCACAGATAGAGTCACGAAATGGTGTTTCAAGGCAAGAGATGTAAAAGGGCAATATTTATGTAAATATATATTCCAGTTTGGTAAGATTCTTTAATATGTCATTCAATTTAATATAAACTATCTGTTGCTTAAGTATTCATTTTGTGGGTATAGTTTTCCTTTAAACATCAAAATAAATAAAAAGCTATTTTTATTCACCACCATGCCATATTACTCAAGATAAAAACATTTAAAAACAAGCGCTGTATGTGTGAAGAGGGATCCCGTACATACAGTATGGATATTTATCCCCATTAGCTGGTTAGATTAATCAGGTGTGGGGAAATTTGCATGCAAGTAATTGAAATGAGTGCTATTTCATTTGTATAGAAGGACCAATTTGTGGATTTAATGGAATAGTATGTGTAGAGTCACAGGTCTGATGTCATGTAACTGGCCTGTGTTCAAATGGATAAATCCTTAGTGGTCCTGTAAAGGGAGAAATCCCAAAGTCAAAACAATTATCGTGCACACATTCCCCAAAGTAACATGGTGATCCAAGAGGTTTTCCAAGTGACTATTTATGTACTTTTTGCCCGTGGGCCAATGTTCAATATAAATGGAATAACTTCAATATTGGGGGTTAATAAGTGCTGTTCGTGCCGGAGTTTATCTGACCATAGGGGAGCGCTCCATTGAGCTGCATTACACACGGATTAGTGGATAGTCTAGATGGCAAAAATTAGCGATGCAGCGATCGCAAGAAATACACTGCAGTCCGAGCGTTTCAATCAGTTTCAATAGCCCCGGGCTGTGTGTTCTAATGTGGCCACAGTATGGTTTAGGTGCCATATGTTATCAAATGTAGGGGGGAGGAGGGTACCCCTTTTTTTAGCCTATCACCCTATAAAAAGTAAAAAAACACCAGCAATTTTTGGGAATTAGAAACATTTTCAACTTTTTTTTGACAAACTCCTATCTACTCTATTGCACTTCGCCTTGTCTGAGCTGGCGAAGTAAAGTCTGGCTCAAGAGGTAACGTTCAGTAAAATCTGCAAGTTAGTGAATTAGCGTAGTTACGTCCCTTCGCCAGAGCGCAACTTCGCCTGGCGTAAGGGTGCGAAGTAGCGCTAGAGTTGGTCTACTTCGCTAGCAAATTTATGCCAGCGAATTGGCAAAGTGGCAAAATAACGTCACGCTGGCGCATATTCGCTAGCATTAGCCACTTCAGCCTTTAGTAAATTTGCCCCTATGGTGGGTCTACAACAGGGTTGCCCAAAAGGTAGATCGGGATCAGTAGACCATTAGCTGGTGATCAGTAGATCTCAAGACACTGTCAACAAACAACAACAATCATCCAGTTATTTCATGCTTTTCATTCAGTTGTTAATGTTACATAACAAATAGTTATAAAATAACAATAGTTTGTTAAATATAGCAATATACATTTTCCCATTAATCAGTATTTAAGTAATATTTTCCATGGAATATAATGTTAATTTATGGAAGTAGATCATAATGGGACAACATCAATAAAAGTAGACCCCGCAAGAGTAAAGTATGGGTACTCCTAGTCTACAGGAATCAGTAATA
Organism: Xenopus petersii; assembly: GCA_038501925.1. Lineage (NCBI taxonomy): Eukaryota > Metazoa > Chordata > Amphibia > Anura > Pipidae > Xenopus > Xenopus petersii. The sequence continues at coordinate 100,552,019 of CM076676.1, forward strand.
TTTGTACAAAACTATAAAATAGTCAAAGATCCTATATTTGGGATCAGATTTAAGATTACCATACATGTTAAACATAATAATCTGTATGACTATGAAGATTCTCATTCATCCAGGTCATGATATATCTAGAATAGGTAAATCTAAAAACAACTGGACTTGCTGAGTAATCAATGAAGACGTTTCACTATTCATCTGAGCAGCTTCTTCAGTTCAATTGACCAGCTGAGACAAAAACTGGTACACCCAAAGGATGCAACCCCTAAAGAAAAACAAAGCAATGTGGTATACGGAGTCCAGTGTAGCGAGGAATGCACAGATCTATACATTGGGGAGACAAAACAACTGCTCACCAAGCGAATGGCTCAGCATAGGAGGGCGAACTCTACTGGGCAAAACTCAGCTGTCTTTCTACACTTAAAAGACAAGGGACACTCCTTTGAAGATAGCAAGGTCCACATATTGGATAAAGAAGACCGCTGGTTTGAACGAGGCGTGAAAGAGGCGATTCATGTCAAGGTGGAGAAACCATCCCTAAACAGAGGCGGAGGGGGCCTTCGACACCACCTGTCTGCTACATACAATGGTGTTCTAACTTCTGTACCCCGGCGGTTTCAGAACACTTCACACATCCATTCATGCAACTCTCACAAGTAACACCTCTTTCTAGGAGTTGCATGACACATTGGATAATCCTATCACAGAAACTACACAGAATCAACACCTCTGTGAATTTCTTCAGATGTCACCTCTTTGAAGAGTTACAATGTGCCATTGTGATTGGATTAGTGGAAGAGTTTATAAGCCGAGAACTTCCCACACCACTCAGTTGAACTGAAGAGGCTGCTCGGATGAGTAGTGAAACGTCTTCATTGATTACTCAGCAAGTCCAGTTGTTTTTAGATTTTTTTTTAGATTTACCTATTCTAGATATATTAATCTTTCTATGTACATTATTGTGGAAAAGTTTGTTCATTAGGCAGGCAAAGTAACTAATTTAAAGAGCAATCTAAGAAGATGTGAAGTAAGAAACAAAAGGATCATTACATGTACTGATTTACTACAGATTGAGAAGAAAGGAAGAACAGAAGATACAAGTAGAGACAGGTGGGTTGGGGTGGTATGGGAGGTTGGAGGACTGTTTAGTATCAAAAAAACATAATTGAAACTACCCCTTCCATTTTCCATTATCATGTACAAAGATAGCACAACTGTCACACAACTGTCACACAACTGTCTGTCCAATATGCACAACACCAACGGTCTTACAAACTTGATGTGTATGGTCAGCTTAATAGACCCTTAGCAAAGTAATACTTATTTATAGGTACTTTGTTGAATTTGGAACCTTTCTGTAGTATTTCGAAAATTCACAACCCTAAAAAATAAAACTTGAACCATCAAACCCTTATGGAAAAGCCTAAATCTAAAGCTATAGCCTTTCATTTAGGATGACTGCGGTGCCATTTTGTTGACATTGGTATAACTGTCTAGTACCAATAAAGAATCTATGAATTCTCAAACTTTTGAACCTTTTATTATTTCTTGGATACACTCATAGTAGAAACACAGATGTACAGAGGCACAACATAGAGAATGAGTAGGCAATGCAGGATTTATTGCCACTGTGAAAGTAGCAGGATTGGGAGAAGTACTAATATTGAGTCCCAGATTCAGACAAACTGTGGAGCATCCATTTATTATCAGGATGAAATCAAAGCAGACAATCATGAAAGAAAGGTAAAAGACTGCTGCTGTCCAAAACATTTCTTTTCACTATAAGTCATTGAAGCAGTAACATATATAAAACACATTTTACTTTTAATGATTTACCTTTTCTCCATCTATTTTGCAGCTGTTGAAACAGTGTATGAATGTTATTAATTGCTGCTAGAGCAGGAATAGTCAACTTCAAGCAGTAAATAAACCACAAAGAAATGCTTACTTAAAAGAAAAAAAAAAACAACGGGATGATCTAACATGGCTTGGCCAATAGTTTATCCACTGTGTCTGATATACACAGTGGATAAACTGTTATCTTTAGTTGCTGCTGAAGACTGCAGAGAGTCGCAGAGATAGAGTATAAATCAATAGAGGATTCATTTTAGCGTAATGAGAGTATAACCGACTGTAGTAATGAATAATGATTAAGGTGTAGTGTCAGGTGTAATTTCACTTAAAAGTAGACATTTTATTAAAGTAATCTCATCAAAACCCACTATTCTGATAATCATTTGACTTGATTATATAGTCTATTTTGTAAACAGGTATGGAATCTATTATGCTTGGCAGTTTTTCAGAAAACAGCCTTTTCATTAATTTGGAGATCCATATTAAATGTACCAAAAAATATTTAAAACACAAATTAAGGGGTTAATATCCAGTACAAGGCACTGCAAAAAAGCAGCAAATCCATAAAAAATTACGAATTGCTTGTTTCAATAGAACTTTAAAGGAGAACTAAACCCTAAAAATGAACATGGCTAAAAATGCCATATTTTATATACTAAATTTATTGCACCAGCCTAAAGTTTCAGCTTCTCAATAGCAGCAATGATCCAGGACTTCAAACTTGTCACAGGGGGTCACCATCTTGGAAAGTGTCTGTGACACTCACATGCTCAGTGGGCTCTGAGCATGTCAGAAATGATCAAGCAGAACATGAGGTTGGTCTGTAATATAAGCTGATGCAACAGGGCTGATTATTAAATTCTGATGCTAATTGCACTGATTTCTGTGCTGCCATGTAGTAATTAACTGTATTAATTACTACTATTAATTATCAGTCTTATAATGTGACATTTATATTCTATGTGTACTGTATATTGTGAGTGGGTCCCAAAGCTCAGTAAGTGACAGCAGCACAGAGCATGTGCAGTGAATCAGCAGAAAGGGAGCTACCGGGGCATCTTTGGAGACACAGATCTTTACTGCTAAAGGACTGTGGTTGCCTTGGGCTGGCACAGAAGCCTAAAACAGAATGTACAACATTTCGACCTAGTTCTTTAGTTAGGTTTTAGTTCTCCTTTAAGGGGAATTGCATTATCGTATTTCAGAAATATCAGGATAAGAGGTTTCTGGACAACAGTTTTCTGCATCTGATACTTCAATAAAGTTTGCTTAATGCAAATACATATTTTTACTATACAACTCCTAAAGTACACTGCAGTGCCATATGAAAGGTCAGTGAATACTGCCTACATTATTGGGACTGTATTAGGTGGATGTAAGCCATAGATAAGGCTATTTTATTGCATATAACTGAAACACATCCATTTAGTAATAAGACAAATATTTATATACAGCATTGCTAAAGAACAAGCCATGGCACATTATACATATACAGTGTTTCTTGGCAGAAACTATTGCCATAAAATATTCTCCCTGCACAAAAAGGATATTATAAAGAGAAAAAGGAAATGAATGAGATATACTGGGATGTCCTACTGCTTAAAAAAGGCATATGTATTAGAGGCTGGTGCCTGGCCAGTGCACTTTGCTAAATATAAAACATTGCTGCTTCCAGATTTCTTACCTCATTTGTCTGCAGGACACAGATATTTTATCACACTGTTAAAAACAACACAGTTTATCGGTTTCTACTCACAAGAGGATATGGTTTGGGTTCTGTTTATAGCAATGCATTTTTTCTACATTCACTCAATAGTTTTTCTTCTAAAACCAATTTATCTGATCATTTAAAAAAAAACAATATTTTTCAAATATTAACCAGTTTCTCCTCTGTACCTTGCCCTTGTGTGTGATATATACTTACAAGTATCACTGTGCAGTCAGGAGCTGTACATTAAGACACAAGGGTTCATCACAATGCAGTGTGCAAAGTACCAAAAAAGGTTGAAATCTGACTTTTTTTTGTATTTATACACTGCTTTCTGCATTGTGTACCTCTCCATAGTCCTCTGAGCACTGAAAAGTGTACCTCTAGCATGCCCTGTGCATCAAGCACTTTCTGCGTTAGGCATTGCTCGATCAAAGAGGAACGGACAAGAGGACACACGAAGGTGTCCACCAGCCCCTACAGGGAACGTCAGGCTACTGCTCTCTGCACTAAGCACTTTTTGATCTGGTGCTCACTAAAGAAAGCAGCAGACCCCTGGAGGAGCAAGGGGGAAGCTTTTGCACCTGTTAGTATTCTAGCACTTTCACATTCAGGTTCAGTGAATGACCCCTACAGTGTTTATGGCACCTCTGGTAACATCTGGCTACCCACTGAAGAACATTAATTTGCTTAAAGAGATTGTTCACCATTCACCTTTGAGTTAACTTTTAGTATGATGTAGAGAGTGATATTCTGAGACAATTTGCAAATGGTTTTCATTTTTTATTATTTATGTTTTTTTGAGTTATTTAGCTTTTCATTCAGCAGCAATTTGGATGCTAGGGTACAAATTACCCTAGTAACCATGCACTTATTTAAATAAGAGACCAACATATGAAAAGGAGAGGCCTGAATAGAAAAAGGAGTAATAAAATGTAGCAATAACAATCCATTTGTAGAGGAAGATGGCAATAATTCAAAAACTATAAAAAATATATAATAAAGACCAATTGAAATGTTGCTTAGAATTAGCCAGTCTATAACATACTGAAAGTTAACGATCACTTTAAGCACCATGCAAAAATCTTTTTTATGTTCCCAGCCTTAGATTTGCTGCCCAACCCCCCCCCCCCAAAAAATCACAATGCAAACAAAAGAGGAAGGTAAGACACCAACATTAGAATCATATGAAGCTATGATATTTTACTGTATATTTAGCATTGGCTTATTAACTTAGCAGCAACATTGACACAACATACTTTGATAAAACGTTCTGATGGGGTTGAGCACTGTAATGGTTAAGCTGAGCTCAGGAGAGGTGGTTAGGAGAAAAAATAAGATCAGACAGCTAGAGCAGAGTTTCTGTGGGAACCAGCAATACTAACTCTTCATTGGCTGTAAGACTGGAAGGTGCGTTCAGTAATCTAAGCTGAGAAGAACTGAGCATGCTCATTAACCAACAGCCAAAGTAAATTCCTGAGGGAAGGGACAGAGTGGATTAGAGGAGGAGAAGGAATTCTAAGTGATTAAGGTGATGCTGCAGCCTTACTGTTAACTTTTTAACAACCAGCAGTGGCGGAACTACTGGGTACCCTCAGGGCCCCCCAGCAGTCCGTTCGCCGCTGAAAATGCGGCCAAATGCGGCCGTACAGAGGGGGCGTGGCCCAGCTGCGCGTCACGCACCAGGGCCCGCCCCCCTCTAGGATTGCTACAGACAACCAGAGTGGCAGGTATTCAAAGAGGCTGTTCACTGATTACATTTTTGTGTGAGTGTGTGTGTGTGGGGGGGGGTGGGTTTACATGGCCTATAAATCAACAGCTTTTCTCACAAACCATAGCCAAGAGAAAAAAACTCATGCCAACATTTGATGGATGTGTTGGGATCAGTTTGTGAAATAGCGTATATGTCCCCCTGTAAAATGTCATTCTTTAGTTGTTACATTACAGTGCAATCAGAAAACATCCAGTGGGTGCTGAAAAATCTGCGGCTGAAAAATGTTAAATGTTATCAACTAATGATAAAATGAGTTGTAAAATGCTATCAACTAATGAATTATGAACTTATAACAGATAAGAATGTTACAGAAATATGAATTGGGGAGCTGTGCCTGGGAAAAATTACAGTAAAAACAAGTCAAATTTTAAGACTAAGATCAAAAAATCAATTGAAAAAGGCATTATTTATGGTACGGGTATGGGATTTGTAATCCAGAATGCTTGGAGCCTGGGGTTTTCCGGATAATGGATCTTTCTGTAATTTAGAACTTCATACCTTAAGTCTACTAGAAAATCATGTAAACATTAAATAAACCCAATAGGCTGGTTTTGCTTCCAAGAAGGATTAATTATATCTTAGTTGGGATCAAGTACAAGCTACTGTTTTATTAGCACAGGAAAAAAAGGAAATCACTTTTAAAAACTTTGATTATTTGGATAAAATGGAGTCTATGGGAGATGGCCGTTCTGTAATTGAGAGCATTCTGGAAAACGGATTTCTGGATAACATCGGTTACACATCAGTTGCATACTGAACTATAGTATAAATTTGCATTAAAAGAACCTAGAAAAATGAAAACATCTGAATTAAAGATCATCTAGGTTAACAAGGGTTGCAATATGTACTTACCAGCTGACAGCCTTCAAGGGAACTGACTAGTTGAGCATTTTGGCAAGAGAGAATGGAACCCGCCAAGTTCAACATTACGCACACAGCAGACAGAAGCATAAAGAAGGTTATCTGGAAACAAAGGACAGTTTAGATATTGGTTAGCTAACCTTCATTTTCCATTAGGAATATGAATAAATAAATGAGTAATTCACAAACATTTCCCTGAGCCATGTGTAATACTATAAAATTCAATGATCAGCAAAAGACGTTTGCATATAGCACTATAGCAGAGCCAAATCATATCAGCCTGCACTTTATGGGGCCTATTTACTTAAATTTGGATTTCTGTTTTTTTAGAGAGATGGATATTTTTAGTGCATCATTCAGCTTTTTTTTTTCTTTTTGTACTTTTTATATTCAGAGCTTTTAATAACTTTCATGGTGTTCCTGGTTTTAGAGAAATTGGGGCAGATTTACTAAAGGGCAATTGTCCGTCACTAGTGAAAATTCGCCAGAAATACCATCTGCAGGGATATTGGCAATTTACTAACAGGCGTGGAGGACAATTCGCTAGCGAGTGAGTTCATCGCTCAGTTTCGCTCAGGGGAACGATCATTCACTAAATGCAAATTTACAGAACGTTAACTGTTTTTCCAGAGTTTCCTTCGCCCTCTTAGACCTAGCGAACTGATAAGATGAAGCTACATCCTCCTCAATCTTATGTCAGTGACATCATATCCTGTATGCCGTACAAAAATTAAATTATAAAAACAGCTAGCGTTTTTTCATATTTTAAAGTGGGATTGTCTTTAAAAGTTGAAACTATAAAAACTACTGTTTTAACATTTTCTTTAACCATTTGAGGGTGTTTATTTTGCTTTTTTGGACATTTTTAATAATAAGTGGCCACTTGCGCTGACAAATTTACCCTAGCAAAACTTTGCCAGCATTAGGCAGCAGAGACACAACTTTGAATTTTAGTGAATTAGCATAGTGGTAGTGAATTTGCACCCGACAAATTGGCACAAAGTGTGAAAAACACATATCTTAACATAATGGGGGGATTTACAATATCAAAAAGCATGCAATATACACAATATGCCCAGTGACAATCACCTCAATAAATGTGCCCACTGCAAGGCCAACGCATATGGAGCTCAGCATGTGCTAAAATTGTTGCATTCAGCAGATTCACAATGAAGTGCTTAGCATTCTGTTGTGAATCTGTGGAATTATTTGCCAATTTAAAACAGGGGCAAACCATGCAGTAATTTGAGCATTTATAGGAAAATGTTTGCCTCAAAAGCTGAGCTGAGCTGGGAATGCCCCCCCGCAACCTTTAGCGTTTTGGCGTCTATCGGAACTAGATGTAAGAAATACTTGAGCTGCACAGTGGCAGGAGCACATCTCAATAGGCAGCAGTGGGGTTAAGGTTTTTACCATCCCAAAAGCCAGTTTTTCATGTCTCTGAATATATTTCTGCTCTTCACTGAAAATTTCCCTTTAAGTTGAATGCTGAATCCCATGCTAATTAGTTGCTTAGAAAGTGTCTGTTAGACTACATTATACACTAGCTCCAGTTTTAGAAGAAGACTTTTATATTTATCTGTATGTGAAGGAAAAATATGCACATAAAACTGTTTTCTTGTAGTTTTGCCATTATAATTTTAGAAAAAAAAATAAAAGCTGGTTTTAGTACCTTTCTGAATAACAATGGTCCTGTCTCTGTTTTTGCACTAAACTGTAATTCACATGCATTTATTTTTAAATCCATGAAAGCCACATACGTTATTTAATATAAAAGAGAAGAAGATGCAGGGATAAAATGATTTGTTTGTTCTGGTTCTGAATTCATATTAGGCAGATTAGTAATTGATCTGAAGCAGATTCAGTTGAACTTTGCAGAAGATTCAGATCAAATGGCTTGTGTGTTAGAGGTCTCAACCACCAGGTTTGGTTTGGTTGCCAAAACAATGAGCAGCCCAACACGTATCACAATGGCATAAGGAAATGGTACTGTTTGCAGGAAAAGTTCAGTGTAAAAATAAAAACTTGGTAAATAGTAGGGATGTAGCAAACTGTTCGCCGGCGAACTAGTTCGCGCGAACTTCGACTGTTCGCGTCCGCCGAATGTTCGCGAACGTCGCGCGACGTTCGCCAATACGAGTTCGCGTTCGATTCGAACAAAAATCGTTCGACCATTCGACCATTCGATTCCTTCGACCGCTAAAATCGAAGGATTTTCGTTCGAATCGAACGATCGAAGCCATTCGATCGAATGAAATCATTCGATCGAATGGCTTCGATTGTTCGATTCGAACGAAAATCCTTCGATCGAACGATTAAAATCCTTCGATCGTTCGAATCGAACGATTTTGCGGATGTTCGAAGTTCGCGAACTGTTCGCGAACTGTTCGCATTTTTGCCGGTGTTCGCGAACGGCGTTCGCGAACACATAAACGGCAGTTCGCTACATCCCTAGTAAATAGATAGACTGTGCAAAATAAAAAATGTTTTCAATATAGTTAGTTAGGCAAAAATGTAATGTATAAAGACTGGAGTGACTGGATGTTTAACATAATAGCCAGAACACTACTTCCTGCTTTTCAGCTCTCTTGGTTTCCATTTATTGGTTACCAGGCAGCGACTAATCACTGACTTTTGGGATGGTAAAAACACATGGGTCATATCTGTTGCTTTTGAATCTGAGCTAGATTCTGAGGATCAATTGGAAACTCACTTAATAGTTATGTCCCATGTGCCCCACATTCAAGTTGCTGACTAACTCAGAATTAGAGAGAAAAAGCAGTAAGTAGTGTTCTGGCTATTATGTTAGACATCCAGTCACACCAGCCTTTATACATTACATTTTTGGCTAACTAACTATATTATTTTGCACAGCCTATCTATTTACCCTGTTGTTATTTCTAAACTGAACTGTTACTTTAAGGACAAGTACTTGTATTATTGAATATTTCGATTTTCCAACAAATTAACAAATAGGCAAATACCAAAGACAGTTTTTAATATGATCAGTTGTCCACCTGTGCATGTATATTAAGGGGCAGATTTATCAAGGCTCGAAGTGAAATAGAGGGAATTTTCAAAGTAAAAAAATTTGAGATTCAAAGTAATTTTTTGGATACTTTGACCATCAAATAGGATACTATGACTTTGAATTCGATTCGAAGTAAAATAGTTTGAATAATCGAAGTACTGTCTCTTTAAAAAAACTTTGATTTCAGTACTTTGCCAAATTAAACCTGCTGAAGTGCTATGTTAGCCTACTAGAGCATGTTTCTATGTTGTTTTAAGTCGAAGAAAAGTCGTTCAATCGATGGATGAACGATTTTACTTTGACCGGAAATTGCCAAATTCTATGTAAAAAACTTTGACTTCGATATTCGAAGTATTCCAATTCGATGGTCAAATTTCGAAGCTTTTTCTACTTCGAAATTCCACCCTTCATAAATCTGCCACTAAGAATTGCCCCTTTTTTAAATTCTTCATTCTATGTTTACTCTCTAAATGACAGTATATGGACAATATTACACTTTGTAGAAGAGAGAATGAGAAAAGGACCAGAAAAGGAAGACAATAGAGAATGTGGAAAACATGTAAAGCATTTTTCATCTTTAAAATGATTGGAAGAGTAATGGTATCACTCCAGGCACTCGCATTTGTCCCAGTCACTATTTTTAATACATTCAATGCAAATATTACCCAAAACACTGATAATCAGTTTGTGTTATTGGGAATAATCCCTTGATATGGTAACAATGAAAAACAATTCACAGACTGAAACACTTGTGAAATTTCAAAATTTGTCAAATAGTTCTCTAGGTCCAACCAACATTAACACTCCTATCCCCACAGGATGTTTCTTCTCTGATACCATTTTGCTAGCAATTATCTGTAGCTAGAAAAAGAATCCAAATAATGACATTTTCTATTTGGGACAACAAAACTGCAATCTAAATGATGGGTGATCTGTCACAACTGCTATTTTCTTATGGATTGATACTACATGAGGGACTTCTACATGTCATGTACCCAACAATCTAAACCCTAAAAATGAATTCGTCGGTACCTGAAAATGTTTCAGTGTCAGCAGCCCTAACTATCTATGTAATTTCTATATACATCCTGTATATTTGGTTAAGTTTAGGTTTTCTGAAAGAGAGAAACTGGTAAGCTACATGTATGAGCATGTTATAAGCAGTCGAAAACTTCTAATGTTTCAGAAAAAAAATACAAATAGAAAAGTAAAGTAAACTGCAGTTTTCAGAGAAATCCTATGACCAAGTGTATAACTATTCATTTTAGGTTTAGATACCCTTTATAACTACTTTGATTTTCGTTATATGAATATGAAAAATAGTTGTCATAATGCATGAGAATAATTCATTTCTGATAAAAATATGATTTTCTAAATACACAACTCTTCATTGTGTACTGGAAAATGATAGCTGGCTCAAGGCTTCACATTTGGATTTTCTGCTTTACTCAATATTTCTGGCATTGCAGGGTGATATGCTCTAAAGACACATGAAAGCGCTATAACACTAATTCCAGGAATTCTATTAAAGCAAAAAGGGATTATTGAAAAGCCATCACCCCTAATAAAGGAACATTAGTTTCACTCTTATCTGTCTCCATACATTTTTTGTAGCTACAGCATGTCTGAAAATTATATGCTACCTTTCATCATTAAAATATCCATATTTCTCTTTGATAATTAGGGGTAATATCCTTCTTCTTTTACAGATTCTATTCCTTACTTTTCTAACAGTCTGCCATTAACAGTGTGGCAGACAGCCAATGTAAGGCTTGCTCCCCATTCCATTTGGAGCTTCCAAATCATCTAATTTATAAATTGTAATACAAGAATGTAATGTCAAAGTTCTCTGCTAGTCTAAATTGAATTACAAAAGGTGCCCCGTGTATCTTTTTAATTTGTGAAATCACCTTTGAAAAAAAATGTAAAAAAATGAGAAATTACTTTCTGGTTTGCTTCATGCCACCTACATGAGTCTTTATATTGGGAAATAACTGTAATAATTAACACAATAATCTGCTATGTGTAGCAACTATAGCATAACTTTAGCATAGATATTGGCCAAACACTAACTTGCACCAACTTGGACTTTATTTTAAACCTACTACCATTAGTCAGCTAGAAGTCACATTATATGAGTCCATTATGAGTCCAGTTTTGGGTCTTTTGATTGTTCTGGCCATTTGTATATAAAATCAGAGTGAATGTGACAAATCGCATACATTAATCACATGTAAAAAAGTAAATATGTACAAGGCCTTCAAGATGAGATGCCATCTTTATTGAGAATGTGGGTTTGTTCGGGTTTTAAAGCGATATGTGTCTACCGGACCGAGATGCAAATCCTTATAAGACTGGGCATAATTCACCTTTTATAACAAATGTATGCTTCTGAATAACACTGAAATATTTATTTGTCTACATATGGATATTAAATGCTTCACAATTTGTAGGATGGTGCAAATCATTTTAGGTTACAATATATTGTAATGTGTATTACTAGATAGGGTTAGTTTAATGTAAACCCTAAAGGTACAATATGTAGCCATTAAAGTGAATTAGGTATATACATATGTTTCTTGGGGTAATTAAGAACAAATGGTAACACTCAGTAGATAACACAATGAAGAGGAGGTTTCAAAACATTAAGATGGCCTTTTTTGGTTCTCTTGGACTTAATTATGGTAAATAATGAGCCCCCTGCTTACTTATTTGCCAATCAGGCTGTGCTGGCCATATGTAAATTGTATTGCGAGCACATTTATTTGTATTGCCAGATGTTTATCATGTGGCGTTTCAGCATTTTGGCAATAAAGAAAAGAATTACTACATTCCAGGTGAGCTCTGCAAAGAACTAAACCCCAAACAGATGGGATCTAACATGAAATACTGGGTTAAATGGTACTCACGAAGACCTTTTAAAAACAGTGAAAAAGCACTACAAAGACTTCTGTTCCACTTTAGTAGTAAAATCTTTCAAAGATGGATCTGGCAAGGGGAGAACATTTCAGGATAAAGGCAAAAAGAAAAAGAGCCATCTGGTCAATCAATTTTTTTTTTATTATTTGGAACTAAACAAGGACATATCCTACAAGAGGCACATGAAACAAAAAGAGACAGCCCTGCCAGCTTAATGAAAGCAAGTGTCTCCATCTTGCCTGCCAAAGAGTTGTTACTCAGTGTCCTCCATTTTCTATGGAGACACCATTGGCAGTGACACCAAGGAGCTTCTGCATCTATGCCAAATTATTGCTTGGAAATGCTTTCACAACTAAAGTAACATTTTATTGTGTATTTTGTTTTGAGCACCTGGCTGCAAGTATATATAATAATTGTGCCAACTCATAACCAGCTTACATTGCATGGCCTTGGCATGGAATTTTGCCTTGAAGATATTCTACAGTTAATTATGTGTAAGCACATAAATGACTGCTATTTTTTAAAAATGTCTCATATGATCTGAAATCACTAGAATAGAAGAATATTAATGAAATAGCTGTTTTCAGGAGGACTTTCCCTAGATCAGTTATTAGTTATGCCACTGGGTTCAGTTCAAGACCTTACAGTAGCATTTCCCAGAGATTAATTTTGACTTTAACATCCATCTTCATTCCCTGATTATTTTACCGACGCATATGCAGTTAAGTCCAAAAAATGCAGCATACACACTGCAGACATATTTTATCTGTGGACAGTGGTTCAATAAACATTTCAGCAAATCCAAGTGACCTATAATTTCCTATAAAAAGCAGTGTAGAGTAACTGAATGACTTTAAAATTTGCCCCCAAACAATGGAAACACTTTATTGTGATCCTAGACAGGCATCAACAGCCAGGTATGGATTTGTGGTCTCCAATAGGGGCAACTGCATACGGAGGACTATGTCTTTAGATTCTATAAAAACAATGCAGTCTCAAAATTTCAAATTCACATTGTAGTTCAGATTATGTGTGGGTGTTCTCGAAAACCCCTGATGACCTTGTCGGTACATTTTTCCAAACTGATTGATGGTAAAGGGAGATGAATTAAATCATTAAAAAGCTGGTGGGTCCAAAAACCAGCCAATAGCTCCACATAATGCATACCCTTCAATCTGAAGACTTAATTTTTTTCTTCTCCTGCTGTGACAAAATGGATCCCTGAAGAATTAGCTTTAATTGATTCTAGGGCTTGTGGTTGTTTTCTGAACATTACCTTTGGCTAGCAGCACAATTGTAATTTAGGAGCCAAGAACAGTCATACTTTTATTAGAACAACTAATAGATTGCCCATAACCTCTGGTCCCGTGGAAGAAGAGTCCAGCTGTCTATTTTTATTGGGATTACACCTTAGTGCAAAATTAACCTTAGAAGAAAATGGACAAATTTCCTCTAAAGGGATCCTGCCACCATTACAAAGCAGAAAGGACTTGTAGTTTAAAACTGGAGGTCCAGTCAACCTTGCAGATGAACACAGCTTCATTTACAGTCACTAGCACAGCTTCTCCAGTAGTTACAAACCCTTATGTTTTTTTCATCAAAACAGAACAAGGTTTACCAGGTCGCTCAGCCCTCTCAGGTCAGGGACTCTGGAACTCATAGACTATGGGTATAGGAGACAGCTTGCATAAGAGGTGCACTCTATGCAGTAACAGGATATATCTAGTAGAGTCCTGTGTGGGTCCAATCTTTGAAACCTGTACCCCACCCAGCATTCATACAAGCAACATGGACTCACAACCCTCATTTTTATCCACCTGGACCTACAACTGCCCTACCTGAACCCAAACCGCTACACTTTTACCACTATTAAAATGTAAGAGTTGTTGCTGCAAACATTAAGCAACATAATCAGAAGTGAGAGGAACCTGCAAACCAACCTTATCCAACCTGTAACCCAAAGACATAACAGCATCTGCAAGCTCTACCTGCAGCTCACAGATTATCTGCTTTCTTGTGGGTAACCTGCTGGCAACTGACCCGCTGCAGGATTATACTATTGAATCCAAGTTTTCTATTCACTGGGTCCCTGTCTGGTGAGGTACTGGGCTGGCAGGCGCTGGTTCGATGTTTACTCTCTCATGGAGTCTTAGCTACTAATAGAGCCTGCACGTAACACCTTCCAGATGATAAGTATAAAGCTCTGCATCACCTTGCTTCCTTCAACAAACCCTAATTTGTGCAAATAAATAATGGTCAAAGTAGGAGGTGTGCCAGGGACTCCACCCACCTGCCATAAAAACTAACAGTATTTTGAAAGCACAAAGAGTTGCATATATAAGGGCAACCAGAAAATATTATATTGGCAAGGTCCAAAGTGCAAAAACTAGGCCTTATTTTGCACTTTGCCCTGCTGTCATAAAGAGCCTGTATCTCTATGAGTTAAATAGTTTGTGTTTACTTTTTTTAAGTGAGTCAGTTTGCATTGGGTCCTATATTTCTTCTGCTTTATTCTTGACTGCCTTCCCTATGTTTGCAATTTATTTTTTGTCAAGCTTCAGTTCTTCACAGAAAAGATATATTAATAGAGTGGTCTTTGCAGAAGTAAAGACAGCTCATAATTCAAACCAGAATAAAGATTAAATTGTTACTTTAAGAAAAAAATAGCAGTTCCAAAGTAAAGTCTTCTGTATTTATTTTGTGTAGGTGTATTTCCTTTGAAAAGCAAAGCAAGGAAAGCATGCACTACACAAGAGTTGAAAACAGAGATATAATTAATACACATTACCAATGTTCCCTTATGTGACCTGCATTTCCTATAAATTACACATTAGCTATAAAGCTGCTGTCAGATAAAGAAAGATGTGTTCAAAGGGAGACAAACGTCCTCAGTGGTGCACTACTTGCTAGTATGAACATTCATATCATGAGCCCTTTGAACAGAACATAAAACTATGGACTTGTAGGATGTGACAGGCTCATTGAAAAACTCAATATCCCTCTTGCCAATCCATCATGCTTTTCAATTCCTACTTCAATCAATCACATAAAATTGTCGTGCTCCCTGATAACTGCACAAAGGCGAGCACCATGCTTCTGTATGGTATGTGAACCCATGCTGTAGCTACAAAAATAAGGCAGATTCCGTGCCCTGTAATTTCTTCTAACACTGACCATATATCATCAGCTTTAAACATTTATTAGGAAGCTGCTGTTTTGATATTCTAGTGAAATACTGTATATATAAGGGACATGTGAAAAATACAGAAACATATTTTGTCATATATATTATATTTTAATTGTGAGCTTACATGGCTATACTTAATACAAGAGTGTTCTCAGAGGAGATATGATAAATATCAAGCAATTGTTTTCAACAAAGCATTATAAAACCAGTTGAAAATATATAAAAAATATAAAATAATAAAAATATAAAAAAAAAGTACCAGCATTTTTTTTTCTAAACTGCTGTGTTCATTGCTAAATTACACAAGGTACTGTGCCCAATGTTCTGGACCCCATGACATTCATTTTAAGACTGCTCACTGGCAAATTAAGTGTGTGTGGGGGGAGATGGTAACTCTTTATTTACCCCATTTTTAAAATTGATACACATATATTGATACACATATATTTTTAACAATACAATATTTAAAAACTTTTAACTGTTATCTTAAATTCCAACTCTAAACATTTAAAAGTCTGTAATTTTTAAAAAAAAATGCAGGTTGCCTGAAAACAATCTACCTAGTCAACATTTATTATACTATTGTATGGGAATAACATGTGTTGCGTTTTGACATCCTAAAAATAAAGTGTAAAAGAGCCAAATTAGATGCCCACTACAGTATCTGATATCTGAGCAAACGAAAGCCCAATTTTGTCTACTCTTTAATCCATTGTGTATCCATATGTTTGTGGTAAATATATATACTAATAGAATTACACTATATTTAAGGTTTTTAACTTAAATAGTGGACCCTTATCCAGTATAAACAAAACACTTCCTTTAAACTCTTCTACAATGCAAGATAATCACCTCCTCTGCATTTTAATTAATAATTTTTTCTAATGACTGGGGGTGCATGACTTTTGTAGGTAAACAGATAAAAATGTGAGAAATAAATGAGCTTCTCTAAAATTTCCATCTTGTATACCTTCTTTCTTTAGTTACGGTATGTACTTTTTAATTTAATTTATTTCCTGATACAGGTATGGGATCTGTTATCTGAAAACCCATTAGACAGGAAGCTCCAAATTATGGGAAGGTTATCTCCCATAGACTTCATTTTATCCAAATAATCAAAATTTTTTGCAAACTAAAGCTAAAGGGAAGCTTATTGGGTGTATTTAATGTTTAAATTATTTTCTAATAGACTTAAGTTATGAATATCCAAATTACTGAACTGAACCGAAAAACCACAGGTCATGAGCATTCTGGAAAACAGGTTACAGACCTGTATAGTACTGACCATTTACACATTTGACACCAGTCACCTGCCTCAATGGAACTTGCATTCTAAGGTCAATATCACATTCACACACAGTAAGGCCAGTTTTTTCAGGGGAGAGTTAAGCTTTTTTCAGGGGAGAGTTTAGATAAGGAGAAATATTTTCAAACTTTCATAACCTGCCAAATTTTGTAAAATTAACATGGTAATTAGGGGTGTGGCCACATAAAGGGGCATGGTCAAAAAAATTTGCTGTTCTACGTGCGAAAAATTTTTTGTCCCTCTTTTTACTTCCAAAATGTTGGGAGGTATGCATAATGGTGTTACTGGTTATCCACTATTTAAACTGTGCCATATAACCTTTTTTCAATTTCCACCATTGTTACACAGCAGCTTATTTATATAAAGAATAGTAGTGTTTCTGAAGCAAACACATCAGTTGTACCAGTGCAGGGCAACAGTACATGATATTTTCATTACTTTAAAATACTTAAATTTTTTTGTGTTACTGTTCCTTTAAACACAGGACCCCAGTGTTGCAAAGTTGCAGTGCTACCTACTGAGCCACAGAGCTGCCCTTGTGCAAAACAATGTGGGAATACTCTTTTCCCCTTTCTATTCCTTTTTGCCATTTAATAATTGTCTTTCTGCTTTAAAATTAGATACTAAACATATTGTTTACATGGTTTTAGGTCTCCAATCTCATATTGTTAAATCTCATATGTACTGACACTCCTGGTCTACCCCAACACAGTATGCTGCTATCAAATGTATTTAATACATCAAGCACATTATGTCACTTTTAATCGAATGCTTGTAGTAGATCAACAACACGAATTTTTCAGATCCACATTTTTTCATGCATCTAAAATACTGGCTAGATGTAATACCAAAGTCCCCTCTGAGTTTCATGACCAATCTGTTACTTTTTTTTCAAATCCTTCTTTACATTATGTCTCCCAAACTCTTCAAATTGAGCACCCTTTAGAACTCTTCCATTCTTTATGAGATATACTTCAACTATAGTTACCTTTATATACTTTAGAGAGATATCAAAAAACAATTTCCATCTCAATTGTCCTGGTGTCTTGATAGTGATGGGTGAATTTGTGCATTCACCCATCACTAGTCTTGGATACAATTAGCCTATAAAACCACCATTTAATCTGCACCACTACCAGAAAGGCACATTACAGTATATCCAATCTATTACATGTATTCCTCTAGGATAGAAGTAAGGCCATTGTTACTTTGCTTTGATTTGTTTTGGTTGCAGTTGCTCAGATATTTCCTATATATGTTCATATACAGATACCATTGAAGAAGGATGCCTGATACATGCTCATTGTTATTTATAATAAATTGAAAATGTTCATGTTCACCTACTGGTAACTCAATTCTACACCAGTAAGACTTGATTGACCCAGTAATGCAAACAATCTACCCATTCACAAAACCTCAAACAAAACTACAAATATTTGAATGTGTTTAGCTTTGAAACTTTGTAACACCTGACACTTTGTAACGCCTGAAGCTGTAGCGGTGGACCCCAGCTACTGCATTTGAGATACTTGCAGTCTGAAGTCTTAGATTCTTGTATTTAAACTACTTTTTGTAACCAAATGGGATCAGCTCCTTCCACAAACAATATCGGAATCAGACTGGGAATCGATATGGAGCAATGCAAAAAGAGATGGTGTCATTTGTCAGGCAAAGAGAGAACAATTACAAACTCAATGCTCTGGTACCATACACCTGACAAATTGCATAAACCTTTTGCAAATGACCCACCTACATATGGCCCAAGACACTTTATGTCATATTTTTGGGAATGCTCTCTCATTCGACCTATATGGAATGAAGTAGCTCAGTTTTTCAGTCATCTTTAAGGATATGTTTTAACTATAGAAATAACTGCATTCCTATTGGGCAAACCACTGCAATAGCTTCACAAATATGGCCAAGCTCTTGTGAATCAAATCCTCACTGCTAATCATCTTGCAATTGCAACCATGTGGAAGACAAATCCAAATCTGGATGAAATAATAAAATGGTAAATGACAAAAGTATCTTTGAATCTAGGATATCCTTAATCCCAAACAAAACAATCTCATACCTTAACATTTGGTCAGTTTGGGAAGTACAATGAGCCCTTCTTCTTAGATGGTATCTCCTCAGTGGAACTTCAATTCTACTCACACTAATCCTAGGTACTTATCAAGTTTTATTTCTCTTTTGACTTATCATCTAAATTATTATTATTATTATTATTATTATTATAAACATGTATTTATATAGCGCCAACATATTGCGTAGCACTGTAGACTAAATGTGATTATACAACTAAATCACATGAATTATATACATAGAACATATGGAGTTACATACATCACAATCAATACCGGTACAAAAAGGTGAGGAAGGCCCTATGCATACAGTCTAAAGGGAAGGGAGTAATAAACAAGGTGTGGGAGTGGGCAAGATCGAATTAAGTGGGTGAGAAATGTGGTAATGTATGTGGTGTTGCATTTGGTAGTTAAGCAGAGTGAGGGTAGGCTTCTTGAAAGAAGTGTGTTTTAAGAGATTTCTTGAAGAAAGGTTGGGAGAAAGTCGGACAGACCGTGGGAGAGAGTTCCAGAGGAGGGGTGCAGCCCTTGCAAAGTCTGATTCTGTTTTTGTTACTCTGATTATTGAAATTAAACAGACTTGGTAGTTTTAATACTGTTGTTAAGGTACAATCTTAGATATGGGAAGTACCACACTTTTGGTTACATAATAATCCATTTTTAAAGCTACTATGTATGACTAAATGCATTTTTTATTCTAGTGACCGTATTTTTTCTGTAATTGTGATAAAATCCCAATATAACCGAGTTAAAAAAACACATTGTATTTTGTTTTGTCCTGTCATTTACAGAAATTAGGTAAATTATTATAATACACAGAAGCCATGAATATCCTGTAAATTATATCCTTTTTAACAGTGAGTAGTGATATCACATGACCCACTAAAACTTGTGTATTATAATAAATTAAGTACCCCTTGTTGGAAAATATGAGGATATTAGAAGTAACCTTGGAGTTCCATGACCTGTATAAAAGCACTTGTCCTTCGGCCTCTTGCTTTTATATGGTCGTGGAACTCCTCGTGACTTTAAATATCCTTATATTTTACAATAGGGGGTACTTTATTCACTATATAATGTTAATATATTTAGTGGTAGGTAAATACAGTGTTCAATCAGTGTTCAAAACATTGACAATCATGAAGGAACGTTTTCTGTGCTTTGCTGCCTAGCCACCGCCTTGTGCATCATTTTTTTTTTGGACCAGAATATTTGCTTTGTGTAAATGTTTGATATATTTAAGGGTAAAACTAATTCATCACTACTGAACCTGAACTTTTAGAGGCACTTGAGGACAGTGATAAAAACTAATATGTATGCAGGCTAAGGGACATGCACAGTGTTTCTAAGACTGCTGAAAGATAAGATCAGACAGTACAGTTTGCTTTTTTTGCAGGCATATTATTTCAGATGGCACATAGATGTGCATATTTTCACTGCAGAAGTGTCACACTGTTTGAGGGATCGCAATCTTGTTATTTGATCCTGGTCATATTAAATAGATATTTACTAGCAGGGGCAAAGTTATTCAAATATTTGTTTATTGTCAAGGACAGTCATCAGCCATATTATTACAAAGGCAATAAAATTATTTTAATATAACCTTACTCGTAGACTAAGGGGGTTATTTTTCAAAGTCTGAATTTTTCTCAATATTTTCTGAAAACAACTCCGACCAACTCCATACGGGGTTTTCCTTCTTATTTATCGAATTGCACAAATTTAACGGTTTCCTACCCCATGAAATCTTCGGATTATTGCATGAACCCCAGCGCAGATCGAAATATCTTTGGGACTTCTCCAAGTGACTTATATGCAACCTCGGCAGGTCTGAGATGCCGGATTTTTGGATTCCTTTTTTTCTTCCACTAACAATTCGGATTTTATTCTAAAATAAAACAGGATTTTTTTGGGTTTTTAGCTTTTAGAGTTTAGTGAATAACCCCCATAGGGTATAACATATTATCAGCCTACAACAGGAATAATGTTGACAGCACTGGCCTGTACATCATTTTCTTTAATGGTAGTACCGAGTATAAGCCGAGTTTTTCAGCCCCCAATTTATGCTGAAAAACTCTACCTCGGGTCAAGTGCAAAAACGGTTGCCGGCGTCCAGGAATAGTCGCCGGCATCCAAGAATAGTCTCCAAGAATATTCGCCGGCGTCCAAGAATGGTCGCTGGCATCCAAAAAACGAGACGCCGGCACCTCCAATGGGAGCAGAAACCCTCAATTTTTTTATTGAAACTTACCAGAAGCTGCTGCATTTCTCACCCTCGGCTTATACTCGAGTCAATAAGCTTTCCCAGTTTTTGGAGGTAAAATTAGGTACCTCGGCTTATACTTGGGACGGCTTATATTCGAGTATATACGGTAACTGTCCTCTATAATTAGTGGAAAGGAAATTACCTGGGAGCACTCCGATACTCTCCCCTGCAGTGTGCAGCCCGTAGAAAGCTTCCCCAGTGAGCACAAAATTTCAAAGCTTCAAAAAGAGTCACTGTGCACCAAGGAGGGAAGAACTCAAACTTCAATAATTATTAAAAGTCCATATTTATTAAAACAGGCACTCTATATCATAAGGAACCATTGCTTGACATGTTTCGTGGCTATCCAGGTGCTTTTGAGAAAGTGGCTGGATAGCCACGAAACACGTCAAGCAATGGTTCCTTATGATATAGAGTGCCTGCTTTAATGGAAGAAATAAATATGGGCTTTTAATGATTATTGAAGTTTGAGTTCCTCCCTCCTTGGTGCACAGTGACTCTTTTTGAAGTAATTGTCCTCTATACCAAAGTAAAAAGAGATCTAATTAGTTTCACAAATATACCATATGTCAAAATCAGTTTGACTCTTTAAGGAATCGCCACAAACTAACAGTACAAAGTATCAAATTAGAGTTGACGTAGTTGGTCATGAAGATCTTTCTGCTGATGCTCAATTTTAGAGAACAGCATCAGAAAACATAAAATACTTTATGCTCTAAGAATCAAGTCAAATGTGGTAATGTATCAATGACTATATCTTCTCTGCAACACTTAAATGACAACTGGAAAAATATATATACGCTATTCTCTTTAGCTGGCACCCTGGACTGAATAGCAGGTGACACAGAAGCACCACTTGCACAGTATTATTTAAAATTTTCTTCAATTTAATTGTACCTGTTACTGAAGAAGTAAAGCCTTGAGAAATGTCTCCATCAGCTATAGGGCTATCAATTAGATAACATATTTTTAACCTTCCTAGGGACTAAATTGCTGTACATGTTTACTCTCAAACACAGATAGCTGATGTTGCTGAAGTCTCCATGATGATTACACATTTAGACATGTTTTAAGAATGACTCAAGATTAAGAGTCCAATTTAAAAAGTGTTGTAATAAGGAAATCAGTTGAAGGATGTACATTCTATTTTGACAACTTATATTTTTAATTCTCCTATTTTAATGGAAATGGTAAATTATTGTTTTGACAGTTTTTTTTTTGTCACCCGATTTACTAAAAATGTTGACATACATTTTGATGAAGATATGGTTAAATTGATTTTTTTCCATTAACAGACTGAGTGAAAAAGGAGTTAAACATTTTCTAGCAATATTATTTCAATAGCAGCATTAGGTTCAACATCAATAACCATCAACAGAAAAAATATAATGTTTTTGTTGTTATTGAAAAACCAGTGCAGTTCAACCAATTTTTTGCTTTCATTGCTCTACTTGTGGTTGGCTGAAAAAAAATAATTTGTTATGGGTTACTGCACAGTTGAAACTTTGAGTTGATAAATGGGACCGAAGTAAATATGAAACATTCCTATTAATTACGTGGGAAATCCATAAAATTATTTGTAATACAAGTAATCTAATTGTTGCAAAAACAGTATGAATTATCCCTGATAAAAATATTCAGTTTATGCTTATTTTAGCTAAGTGGCTCTTGTTCACACTGAACATCTGTAGCTGCAGTTTTTATTTGCCTAGAAGAAATCATTTTTAGTTCCCTTTAAGTTTTCATGCCTTCTAAAGTGCATGATTAGCAAAAACCAAGGGGGTTATTCATCAAAGTCTGAATTTATAGCCATATTTTCTGCTACAAACAAAATCTGCTCAGTTTTTTACGCTTATCCATTGTTAAAATTTCCTGAAAATTAGCTTTGCGAGAAAAAAATCAGATTTTCACGATTTTTTCAGATCATTCCATCCGAATTTTCACCTGAAAACTCTGAAGACTCAGGGTATTGCACGAAACCCAGTGCAAATCAAAAAATCATCGGAACTTCTCGCATTGACTTATAAGCAACCTTGACAGGTCTGAGATGCCAGATTTTCAGATTTGGACTTTTCCATCCTTGGGGTTTAATAAATTCTGAAAAATTCATGATTTTTTAAAAGCCTGATTTTATAAAAAAAAAAAATCACAAATTTTTCGTGATTCTTGCATTGGGAGTTTCATAAATAACCCCCCAAGTGTTTACTGATTTTTTTAAATTCTGCAGTCTGTCAGTGACAGAGAGCATGCTTCTATTATTTGAAAAGGGATGAACCCTAAAAGCTAAGTCTAGAATAATAATTGTGTAAAAAAAGCATTATTCCAACAAAGGCTGGTTTAACTTAATTCAGTACAGGTATACAGTAGCATCCATTATCTGGAAACCCTATTTCAAGCAGAGAATGCAAGCAGTACTAAAGCAATGGGACCCTTGTTATGTAGCTGTACAGCCGAAAACCATATCAAAACATATGCAAAGTCAATAAATTGACATCACAATGAGATGCCACTGTCTTTTCATTTGTATTAAATTATTTCCATTACTAGATAATAACTACATTAATTTTGTTCATGATGACATTGTGTTTATTTGATTCTTTTTTTAATGTGTTAAAGTTTATATTCACTTTTTCTCTCTGCTTACTTTCTGGAAGGCAGGCACATTTATGTTCTTCCTTCCTGTGAGAAAACATCATTCCATTTATCCATTGTAGTGAGGCATGTTTATAGCAAAGCAGGTGTCACTTAAGTACCATAGCAGGATCCATGATCAATGATTCCTTATCCAGTAGACACATTGAATCTACTGTTTCACAGTACTTGAAAAGTACTAGCGCAAAATTCATTACAGAGGGGTTACACTAACAAAATGTTAAGTAACAGTGCAGTCAAATAAAAAAACTTGTAACCTAGATTTTATGCACAGCGGAACATTGTAAAAACTCATGAGGGCGGATTTATTACAGTTTATGTTTTATTAAAGATTGGGGTTGTTTCAAATGTATTGACAATCAAGTTATTTAAAACTTGAATGTGTGACATTTATTGAATTAAAAAATCTCAAATCTTGAATAAAAAAAAAAACTAAAATCTGCTTAGATGCTAAGTGAGAAGGGCATCATTAGCATTCAAGCAAGTTGATATTCATTCTTTTTAGATTTACAACAGCCTCAATGAATGTACTTCCCACCATGTTCAGCTGTAAGAGTAATCCTGTGCTGCTTGCTGCCTTTGTGTAGGTTATTTGTAAGCATATCTTGACAACTTCCTGCTCTTCCTTTTGAATTTGAAAAATCCCAGAAGAATGACTGTTTTTGGAAGTATTTCAGAAACCACCAGGCAACTGCTCATAACAAACAGAACATAGAGAAGTAAGATTTTCTGTTGAACAAGCCTGTTTTGCATTTTCCTTTACACACATGGAATAGTAGATGTTGATTTTTACTTACAGTGTATTTCACAACTGAGTTTTGTTGCTCAATATTTGTAGCCGTCTTGCACATTGCTCAATAATTTGATGCTTCTTTATAAATATTTGTTCATTTAATGTTCTTATGTTAATTTGACAGTTTTAGACATCGTAGGCCTTTATGATTTGCTCTCCTTTTGCTGGCAATTAAAATCAATATTTCAATATTTTTCTTTCTTGCGAATAAATAAAAAAATATGTTATTTAGATACGCACTGGCATAGTTCATTAGTTATTCCAGGCACAGATTGTTTCTCTGGAGTTGTTGAGATTTGGCTCAGCTGCTTTTATAGCTAAATTAATGTGTAAAAAATGGAAATGAAAGGAAGTTAAGATTTTGTGTCTGCACATCTAGCTGTTTGGAATTGCAGGGGAACCATTGTGGGGTTACACATACAGGGTTGAATTAGTTGTTTTTTTATGGCTAATCAATATCTGTCATAGAAGCAATGTACAGCAAATAAGTAATGCAACCAATTAGGATAAATAATAAATAATTTGGGACTCAAAAAATAAGCATTAATTAAAAGGGCGCACACTGCATTTTAATATGAAGTTTGCCTGCTATTATGTTAAATAAGCATGGTTGGATTGCTTCCCAAGATACTTATATGAATCCTTAGGGAGTTTACTGAGAGATGTCTTCTTAGATCTTTTTCCCATTTAACCATGTACAGTAACTGTTTTTATGTCTAGTTTGAGTATTCCAGATAACAGTGGTGTTTATTCTTACAGTACTACTGAATTGGAAGATGGGCTGATAACTCAACTGGGCAAGCATATTCAAAGTATTCGGACTTCCGGTTTCAGCGCCTGTGAAGATGGAGGCGTAGTGTGCCAGTAATTTAGGGTCAAGAATCTACTTATTGATAAAAAGAAACCCAAAATAGTTCTCTTACCTAGTGCCGGAATTTGCCCTGAGTCCGTGAGAGGTGGAAGAGGACTGGCTTGCGCTGCGTATATTGGAGCAAGCTTTCTCTCAGCCGCGCTAGGTTTCCCTTAGCCGCACCATTGTGTTCGGGTGGAATTGGCTCTGCATATTGACTTTGACAATTAGTGGTCGGTTCTCTCATAATTTGTTGGCGTTTGCCATGAGGAAAGAGAGGAGACCGGCTTATTATAGTTTCCACTGCTAATCTTGAGACCCGGCATTTCTATCAGCCCGCGCCATTATTGCTAAATAAAAATTTGGTGGCAACCTTTTTGAATATTACCTGACGAAGGGGCTTATTTGCTGGGGTTATTCCTGGAAAAGGAGGTCTGTTTTATTTAAGGTCTCTGGCCATGGGAGGGTCTTGCTATACCATGTGACATATCTGAGGGCTCCACTTCAAGCTTCAAGACACAGCTACTAGTTTATAAATCTATTTTCTGAGAGACATTTACTCCTTGCTGCTGGTTCCCAGTAATTTTGTCGTCCACAACATTTAACTAGGTTCTGCATTACAGTGAGATCACCCTCTAATCCCATTTCTCACAATTGAAGAAGAAAGCTTTTATTTGAATTGGGTAGGGGTGAGGGGAAGAAAAGGAAAAAAAAAGGAAAATAAAAGGAAAATAAATAAATACATACAAAAAAATACTAAAAACTTAAAAGACAAAAGGGAAAAAAAGAATACAGCAGTTTTATTAAAGGAGAAGGAAAGATTAAAACTAAGTAAGCCTTATCAGAAAGGTCCATCTAAATATACCTGTAAACCCCCAAAGTAGTGCTGCTCTGAGTCCCCTGTCAAAAGAAACACATTTCTTTCCTTCTATTGTGCACACATGGGCTTCTGTTTCAGACTTCCTGCCTTCAACGTAAACCTCATTGCCCTGGGCAAGAGCATGCTCAGTTGGCTTCTCTTCCCTCCCCCCTCCCTTCTTTGCTGTAATCTGAGCTCAGAGCAGGGAGAGACTCAGGCAGGAAGTGATGTCACACCATGTTAATACTGCAGCTCCTTTCTTAAACAAACAGAGTTTCTAAGGATTTTTACTCAGGTATGGTAAAACATTCTACAGAATAAATATAGCATTCTAGCTTGCACTATTGCAGCTAATCTATTGGCAATAAAATGCCTCCATAGCTTTCCTTCTCCTTTAAAGTAAACAAACAAAAAGAGGAAAAGAAAGGAGACAAAACTATCTAAGGAAAAGCAAAATAAAAACTTTACATTTTATATTCCTCGCATTGGGACTGCAGTGGTTTTCTCCTTGCATATGGAAACATTCTCTCCTTCTTTTACAATGTCTTCCAAAGCTAATGGTAAAATGTACGAAAAAGGCAACAGGAAATATGGAAAGCAACAAGATTCAGAGGCTAATAATACTTCATTATCTCATAAATCTGCTTCATCCAGACCACCACTCTCTGAAGACTACTCTCTTATTGCAGCTGAACTGGCCAGGCTTATTAATCCAGTCATTGAGGTTACAATTGAAAAAGCTATTGACAAAGTTCAGATTAAGATATCAGACATCTCGAACAAACTTTCTGCTCATGATAAACAACTTTGGGAAATATAAAATGTGGTCTCTCAAATCCAAGACGAAACACTTGATTCTATATGTAGGATTGATTCACTAGAGAAACAAACTCAAAAGCTTAAATTGAAGCTGTATGATCTGGAAAATAGGTTGAGGAGGAATAATCTTAGGTTCATTAACATTCCAGAATCTTATCAAAATGACTCTCTAAATATCTTGACCTCAAAAACAATTCCACAAAAGCTTGATCTCCCTCAAGAATGTTATAACTTCAAGATAGAGAGACTCCATAGAATTGGTCCTTTTAAAGATGTACAACCTTTGAGACCCAGAGCTGTGATTGTCAAATATTTGGACCATGCTGAGAAAAATAGAAACTTACAAGAAACTGATTAGACTAGAAGTGGAAGGAGTAAAGGTGTTGATTTTCCACAACTACGCAATACTTCTTTCTCAAAAATGGAAGGAATTCTCCAAAACATGTCAATCTTTGGCAAATCTGCATGTTAATTTCTCCCTGAAACTAAAAATTTTCATGCCTTCCGGAGCCAGAATTTTCAGTGATCAAAGAGAAGCGTATGCATTTGTCTTGCTCCTGGAAAAGAAAACTTGCTCTGGTAACTTGCTTTAGATTCTTCATCCAGTTTAAAAGATGGCCCTTCTGCCAAGGATCAAAGTATTCGGAGATATGAAAACTCTCGCCAATCTAGGGTTACCAGAGATTTAAAATGTTCACAAATTCAAGCCAAATCTAGGTCCAGATCCAGGTCTCCATGTCCTCTAGAGCAAATAGACCTTCACATTCCAGTGCAAAAGACTTGATCTCTGACACTTGACACTCAAATCATTTGATCTTATTTAATCCTTTATGACCCTATAGCGGGTGATACATGCTCTGTTTAACACCTCTCATTGAGAGAGTTTATTTGACTTCCATCTTTAAGGAAAAAAGGAAGTGTCTTCCTTTTTTGTTAAATTTGATCTACTATTGTAGTTTCATAATTTACTGTTTTTAAATGTTCACAACCTGGTTTATTATTAGTATAGTTATGTTTATGCCAGTGGATTATATTATTATTATGATGTATTCTCTGAATCTACACATACTCACTTTTGATGTTGAAATTCTCACATAAAATTGGAACATTAGCCCTTGTTTCTTGGAATATGAATTGTTTAAATCATTACTCCAAGAGAAGTAGTATATTTAGAAGATTGAAAAGTACAAAGTGTGATATTGCCTTTGAACAAGAGACACATCTTAATGTCTCAGAGAATGTATGGTTAAAAAAAGGCTCGGTAGGTGAATTAACCTTCTCCCCTGCTGTTAACAAAAAATGCGGGGTAGCTATTTTGTTTAATCGCAAATTAAATGTTGCAATTATTAAGTTGATTAAAGATGAGTCTGGTAGATTTACTATATATTTACGGAAGAACTTATTAATTATGTTACATGGTACCTATGTTCAGTTTATGCTCAGAAAAGTTCCAAAAAATTATTTTTTCAATTGGCTTAAACAACAAATTTCTTTGTTTCCTTCTAACAATATTATTCTGGCATGGGATTTTAATGAATCCTTTATCAGCTCACTGGATAGATCTGATTGAAAATTAAACAGCCCGATAAAGAAATCCAATCTTCTCCATAGTTTTTGCATAGACACAAGTCTTAATGACGTATGGCGACTCTTTCACCCCCTGAGAAGGATTTTACTATTTTTTTAATGAGCCCATAACGTGGAAACAAGAATAGACTTTATTTTAGTTTCCAAAAATGTAATTAATAGAATAGGGAAACATTGACATATCTGACCATGCTCCAGTATCACTGCTAGTTTCCAAATCTCCTACCCCCAAAAACTACGTCTCTTGGACCTTTCCTGATTTGCTTAGAGAGAACCCTGATTTTATTGAGATGCTGCATCACAGATGGGATTTATTTCTTGATGAAAACAAAGAAAATTTAAATGACCCATCCTTAATTTGGGAAACTTGGAAGGCGGTGATTAGATGGGAGATATCTTCTTTTAAGTCCAACTTTTTTGGAAAAGTCCACAAAAACTTTCTCGAGTTAAGTAAAAAACAGAGTGCCTTATATCTTCGATTTAAACAGAACCCCTCATCTAACAATGCTCAAAAATATAAGTATATTTTGGATGAACTCAAAAATTGGATTAAGATTAGACATTTTTTGCATCTTACTCACAAGCCAAATTTAATAATTTAAGTAATAAAGCCAACCATCTACTTTTTAAGGCAGAAAATAAACAGGCAAAACTTATCAACATAAAATACTCTCTTAACCAGCTAACAAATGATCCTAGTAAAATAGTTGTTATCTTTAGAAATTATTATAAAGAATTGTACTCTAATCCTATTATAAACTTGGAAAAAATGGGAAAGATTTTTGAGAGTTGTAAAATCCCACAAATTTCGATGGAGCAATTGGAAAGCCTAAATAGTCCAATTTCCATTGAATATATCAATATTATTAAGAATCTGAAAACTTCAAAAGCATGCGGTCCCGAGGGTCTAACTCCTTCTTTCCACAAAATTTAGAAAGACAAAATATCACCTTTTCTAACTAATTTATTTAATGACATTTTATTGTTTGATAAAGACTACCCTCTAGTGAACTCTCAAACCTTAGAGTCATCCCTAAAAAAGACAAAGATTTATCTCTTCCCTCCTCCTTTAGACCAATTTCTTTATTAAATAAAGATATTAAGATACTATCCAAGGTCCTGTCTGAGAGACTTTCTTTAATTCTTCCCTCTGTAATTTCTGAGGCCTAAAATGGGTTTATTAAAAATAGATTAAAATAGAGTCAAAAAATATTAGGGCTTTGATTCATATTGTATTTTATGCCAAAAACCATAAAATTCCTAGCTCTATATTCAATATTGATGCTGAAAAGGCATTTGATAATATCACATGGGAACATCTATTTTTTTGCCAAAGTAAATTTGGTATTACTGGCCCCTTTTCCCAGTATATTAAATATCTTTATAAATGTCCCATAATCATAATTTTTGGGGGAGCTAAGTCATCAACTTTGAAATATTTAAAGGTACAAGGCAAGGCTGTCCCTTATTGGCCCTTTTATTTAATATTGCTTTAGAACCACTAATTTGTTTTCTTGATTCCTCTAAGCTGATTAAGGGAATCACTATTAAAAATAAGCAATTTAAAGTATTAGCCTTTAATTTAAGAACCCAGAATCTTCCCTTAAAATTGTTTTTGATTTGCTACAGGACTTCCAGTCTTTTTCTGGCTATAAAGTTAATGTAGACAAATCTGAAATAATGAATATACACGGTTCTCTTTCAAACTCAATACGTAAGATTAATTTCATCTTAAATCCCCAAATACTCAGATAAACTATTTAGGTTTAACAATTCCTTTGGATTTAAATAACTTGTATGCACTGTATATTACTCCAGCAAGTTTTTTCCATGTGTACGAAATGGGCCAATTCTCCTCTTAACCCTAAGGAGCGAGTGCTATTCTTTAAGTCTTTGATATTCCCTAAGCTGGTATATCCATCAATTAACCTCCCTTTGCTTATTAAACATTCTGATATCAAAAAGCTTGATTCTGCTTTAATTAATTTTGTATGGAATAGTAAAAAAGCAAAGATTGCCCTTTATAAACTGAGAGCTCCAGTTAAGTTTGATGGTTTAAAACTACCACATTTTAGAGCTTTTAATTTATCAGCCCTCACCAGATATATTGAATGGATCTCCCAGGGTAATAAATTTACTAATCCTGAAATTAAAGTTTTTCAAGAATCCCATTCCAACATTTTATCTGTACTACATAGCAAATGGTGTAATGTCCCCTGTAATTTTAAAAAGAATCCTGTCTTTTGAGACTCTATTTTTGTGTGGAAATATTTATTTTCTCGTCATAGCTATAGCTATACCCAAACTCCTTTTATGCCGGCTAAGATCTTGCTTAAACCATCGGATTTTCTTAAACAGGATACCTCTTTATTTTCCATGAAGGGAAAAACTACTAGTCTTAATAAAATACTTATTCAACCCACTTAAAGGGTCACTACTATCGTGGTCAAATCTGAAAGAAAAATATAATCTTCTTGAGTCTGACAGATATTATTACCGTGCCTGTCAATGTGTCCTTTCTTTGATACAGAATAAGAATAATTTAGTATTATTGGACCACAAACTTGCTGAGGATTTGTCTGAATTTATTGAACTTCGTTCATTGATTTCAATAGACTCTATATCTCAAAAATTTTGGAATGACTATGGGTCAGGCCCACATCCATTACTAGAAGTTTCTTTAAAATGGTCCAAGTATTTACAAAGCCGAGTATCCCCTTCTGATTTGGTTAAGTCTCTAAGTAATTATAATAAATTAATCTTAGCAGAACATTGGAGGTTACAACTTTTCAAGCTAGTACACTTAGGTTATGGGAAAAAAAATTCTGCAGATACTTTTACCAATCCTGTCCCATTTTGTCCAAAATGTAATGATACTAATGTTTCTCTTTTCCACAATTTGTGGTCCTGCCTTAAAGTTAGATTATTCTGGAGAGAGGTTACTCATTTTTTGAATAACAGATTGAAAATTAAGATACAATTATCTCTGCTGGCAGGAAGCTTTAAAAGCAAAATCAAATGGGAGAAGCTCTAAAGAATCCTTTAAACTTATATGGTCTCTTTGTCATGTGTTTCTAATACCAAAGACCAAGTTTCAAGGTTTCTCCAAATCTAATTAGGATGGTAACTGTACAATCTGATTCTCCTGAAACAATGGGCTTTTTCTTTCTTTCATTCTTTTCTTTTTATTTGTCTTTACATCCATTGGTTTAGTTACATTTTTCTGTATTTAACAATTAATGTTATTAATGTTTGAAAATGTCATGCCACTGTATTTATTGCAGCACATTCTCTAAGTCTGCTTAATATATGCTGTCATATTGATTTTTCTTGTTTATGTAAAATCAAATAAAATATATTTAAAAATAAAATATTTAAAGTATTCAAAGTATTTCAGGAGATGGGACTCTCTCCAAAGTATGATTCAAAAGAAAGGCTACTACAAATAGACTAGACCCTAACCTTTTTCCAAAAAACCCACAATGTTTTGGGAGTAATCACCTGAAAAGGGGCATGCCCCTAAAATGTTTTGTGGTGTTGGTATAAAAAAAGGTTAGAGGCTTGTCCCCCTTGAATCAGCTTTGTGTGCCAGTAGCCTCTCTTTTAAATGACAGCCAGAGGCACTGTGCCAATGAGGCGAGTTACCAGGGTGCATTACAAGTGACATTACACTCAAATAGACTATTGAATTTAAACCTTTGCAAGCAGAGTCCTTACTGCCTAAGGTATCAGCTTATGTTATGTACAGTGCTACAGAAAATGGTGGCACCTGCTGTGGTATGCATAAAGATAAACAAAGCTACTCAAAACATGTTTCTATTATATGGAAAAAAGAGGATTTAACAAAAATATAACAGATGTTAAAATTTCAAAATGCCAGCTTGCATAAAAAATTGAAATACAAGCTGTTCAGTTATCATTATTTTTCACGCTCATTTAGGGGGGAATATGGTGGTAAAGAATATAAGAAAAATGCAAGCTACACATTTATAACAACCATATTGATGACCTAAGTTGTAAGGGGTAATTTACAACCCACAAGGGCAGAAATAGAGAGACACATAAAAAATGCCATTCATTAAAAGTACTTGCATCTAAAGTTTTCCTTGACTCTCCACATAGTTGTGCTGAATGCCCGTTCTTTCTGAAATTTGCATGTGTGTGCCTATTAAGGCAGGTGGAAATCCTGGTCCCGCAGCAAACTAAAAGAATTGGGTGCAGTTGTCATTTTGACAAAAATGCCAGAAGTGTCTGCAGTTTTTCAAAACTATGGGGAATGTGGATAAATATGGCAATTACCTCAGTATTTTGCACACCGCAAATCCAATAAATGATCTCTGTGGTGTTTCTTCCAATCATCCCTGTAACTACGCACACAAAGCAATACTTGGCCAGTACAACTAAAACCAAACTTTTTGCCAAATTGTTTTTTGTGCTATTTAATAAAGCAGTTTTCTGGTTTCCCTTAAATTCTTTTAAAAAGCTTTAAAAGCCATTTTATACTTTGGCAAAAATTGTTTGCTGTTTAAATTTTTTTGTTTATCTCTTATGTATGCTTTCTAACATCTTTAAAAAAAATGTTCTATGTTACATGTTAAGATTAAATGTTTGTCTAATGCAGTAGATACCCTGAGCACACTCAATGATAATTTTTATCATGAACAGATGATATTGCTGTTCCTGTCTGTCTCCAAAACAAAGTACCCAGAGGAGCACAAAGTTAAGCCAATGAATGCAAATTTAGACTGTAGGAATAGAAGCTCCTTAGTATTGTTCACTTCCGCTGGTTCCTTTGCATCTAAGCAAGGAGATTGTGCTCCCAGTTTCTGATTAATAAATGACGCAATACACTTAGCTGTGTCAATTCAGAATTCAGTAGAAAGATGTTGTATTGTTCTATTAATGACAGGTCCACACACAGAAACATTATTAATATATACAGTTCATTCTAGGTCTCGTCTGTCTTTCTATATCAAAAATAAGTTAAAACAGTGAAAATGTGTCTGCTTTTTCTCTTTATACCTTTAAAATATAGTCAGTTATAATAAATCAGTGAACCAGCTCACCACCATGCCTCTAATTATATTACTATGCATTAAAAACATAATACACAGCATTTCCAACATGTTAATAGTGTCATGGGGGAAAATGGATTTGTTTAGTAGTATTATGATTTCATTATGTTAATAAGTAGCAGGTTTAGATGCCAGCACCATGGGTTGCCCTTAGATTGACATGACAGCCATGCATCACCAGTTATAGGCCAGTCACAAAGGAAAATATCAGTAACACAGCCAAATAAAAGTACCTAAATATTGTGCAAGAAAAATTGTCACACGTAAAAACACCAATAGACTTAAAAACGTCAATGTGTTTCGCGAAATTATGCAGTTTCACAAATTTTTTCTCAATTTATCGAATTTTTCAGCAAAGCGAAACGGGACAGATTTGCTCATCACTAAATCCAGGATTTGGTTTCAGTTTGCCAAATCCTTGTCCTTTTTTGCAGGAATCGGATTCAGCTGAAGCCTTAGGGGGATATTTAATTTGATGGTGGAAAAAGCTGTATAAATGAAACAGAGAATTTATCAAGGTGTGTTTTATTTTACGCTATACGTACACCAGATTTGCTGCCGTTATTTTAATATTGTATTAAATACATCCTCGTGCTGTAAATTAAACTGTACCAGTTAATATCCCTGTCTTTACTGTTGTCAGATTACGTTTAAAGGTTAGAGTTGTGCTCGTTTTCTAATACTTGGCAAATTTGGATCAGCTTATCATCACAAATAAAAAAAATAAGGTACTTAAGGCCAATCATGTACTAATAGAAACTCTAGCAATAAAGCATTTATTAAACTCGCAAAATGAGAGCACAAACACTTGAATTAACAGGTATAATTGTATTATTTTTTTATTACATTTTGTTAACTGCTTTCTTCTTTGCTAATCTTCTCCATGGTCAATAGAAATGCCCTCTAGTACTTTTAAAGTCCTATAGGCATCATTTTAGCAACACAGAAATACTGGGAGCATGGAACATATTAAGCATCATTCTCCTTCAACATATATGAAGAACAGAACAACAGGTAGAACCTGCCTTAATTAGATATTGATGGCTTACCTAGCATGTTCAGTCCATCCATAACAAGAAACTAAATTTAAATGTATTACATATTTTCTTATTATAATAACTGTATTACTTTAAAATACTTTTATTAACATTCTTAAATAACACAGGATTGGAGCTTGCTTATTTCAACCTAAATCATCACAATACAAATACTTTTAGGATGTATTTTTCTTTTCATGAATATTGGTTTTAGTGCATAAACCCCAAAGCAATTACCTAAGCACATAAAATGAATTTATATGAAATCTTATGGGAATGTGCCTGTTGTGTGCGGCAATTTAAGGTAGAACAGGAAAGAAACTTTAATTGTTCATAAAAATATAATAGTTTTATAAAATCGACTTAAACATTATTGCACAGAATCAACATTTTTGAAAACAACCAGAAAAAATGATGAGACGTTTGACAACATAATATTTCTAATGCTGCTGAACCAGACATAAAATGATTATTTTCTACCTAAGGTTACCATAGTGCTGCTATAATTAAGAAACATTGCTACAGGCTTATTTTTTCAGTTTCCAATTATGATTTTATCATAAATGGTTTCAGATATTGAGTGCAGAAGAGACCCATCTTCTACATTACAAAATCATATTTCGTTAGGCCATCGTCTTATAACAGCTCTCGTTTTACATAGCATGTGTTTGTTTTTTGGCATAAAGTATGAATATTGACCTTAGCATAGAGCTAAAACTTGCTCAGGGAAAAGAAAAAGCGACGCCTTCATATAATCTGGCACAGAGAGCAAATGTCCCTAAGGCTTCCCTTGGTTATCAGGTTTGTCTACATTTTCACTCTATCAATTCACTTGTATGTTTTATAAATTAAACTGCCCTAGTCTGACTCTTTGCAGTGTTCAGAAAGTATTCCCATAGGTAGGGTTGTCCATCATAAAGCCTGTTGGCCAGATGTTTTTCTCAAGACATTTTTGTGGCCCTCAGACTGTTCAAGAGCAAACTTTACCTTGTTGGATAACATCATACTTTTTTTTATAGTGTGGCCCCTGAAAATGCTCTGTCTGGCTATATTGAAACAGTTGGAGGATACTCTCCTACAGGACCAGTAATGTTAAAAATGTATAAAATTATTTAAAATCAGTTCCGTTATTTTTTGATGTGTGCAACTACATCCGATTTTGTTACCACTAGTGATGGAGGAATAGATTCGGCAGGCATGGATTTATGGCATTTTTCCAGCAGTGAATAAATTTGTGAAACTGAGGCAAAAATTCACCAACTAACAATGTACATCGACATTTTTCACACATCAAAATTATTCAGACGCGCATTTGGACACAATAGACACATGTATAAAAGTTTCTATGGGGTCAAAATTGTCAGGCGTCAAAATAATTTTGACACCCATTGACTTCAATGACTTTAGAGTTGCCCATCGCTTGTTACCACTTCTAACTAAATCTCACAAGTAGTTCTAACCTAAGACTAATAGACTTAAATGCCCTAAGACTCAGACTTAAATGTCCCATAAATGTGATCACATAACTATACACAACAGCTCAAGATTTTTTGAGATGCTACAAGAACAAGATCTGATTTTCCATGCACTAATGAAAAATATATGGGGGAATGTAATATAAGTCGCTAACGGAAAAACTATTCGCAATGCAAAAAGTTATGCCTTTGCGCAAACAAATTTTGCTATGCGCGAATTTAATATAGCTTTTGCAAGCACGGAAACTGTTTAGCGACCACTTCCGACAGTGGACGGGCGTTTTTACGAATTTTATAGTTTGCGACAATGCGCAGTCAATGTAATAAAACTTCTTACTGAAAAAGTTATGTTTACTCCAAAAGATTACGACACCTTCAAGCACTTCTTAAGAGTGCGCAATTACAATTCGCAATGCAATAACAGTTTAAGGAACAATACTACATGAGATGTGGATTTTTAGTCTTATCGGCGCAAATTATTTTGCGCTTTGCTACTTTAATTACATTCCCCTATATATTTTCTAATCAAAATAAAAACACATCATGCTGTGCACTCTTTATAAATAGTTGTGTTGACTCATTTTTTTATGTAGTTTGAAATCTTTTTCAGTCAAGACATCCCACAAAAGCTCCCATGTATTTTTCGTTTCAAGGGACCTCTGCCATTGACTTCTACATGACCTCAACAGGTTTTAGCTGGAGTATTTTTGGAATCAAGCTTTTTGCAGCTTTGGAGCATAATAAATCTCTTAACATTTGAGTTTTTCCCTGAAACTACCCTCAAAAAATGAAAATATTTTGGGAAAACACAACTCGACCTTTAATAAATAACCACCTAAAAGTCTAAGACAAAGTTTCATTATTTATAAAAACATCCAAACAGTAATAACATGTTATATACAGACATGAAGGTGTATTTTTTGGCTCCTGTTCTTAATTCCCTGGCTGATTTAATTAACCTAAAATGCAAAGGTTACACCCTTTTGCATCTACATTATTCATTGCAGTTCGTTTAATGACTTTATATTGCAGATTACTTTGCCCTGGAAAGAAAAACTCAGTGGACCTTAAACTAATTGAAATCCAAAATTGGGAATTGAATACTCATTTCCGATGATGAATATATTCATATTTATTGGAAACTATGAATTTTAATCATTTTCAGGCTGACTGATTTTCCATTCTCTGGAAGCATGAAAAGGCATATCCTGGATATACAAACAAATTTTATTTTGTAATTAGGTTTTTAACAATGCACAAAAAAACATGTTTCTTTACTGTCAGTTATGTAAGGCTGTTTATAATGCAGCTCTCACAATTTAGAGTTTCCTTTTGGAACCACATACTCATATGTGTCTTCCACATGAGCTAAGTTTGCAAAAATCACCAAAAAAGTGCATGCAAAGTGCACAAAATTCAAGGTGTTTGTGGAGTGAGTTACTTCTGCTAGAGTGCTGTGCTTTAAGCATGCCAATGTGTGGTGTATTATCCTGCTGTTTTTTTTACACAGCATAATAAATATACCCCTAAATGTACCCTATGTGTGGGGGGGGGTAATGCCCCTATGAATAGGTTGCATAAGAAAATGGTTGAAGAACCTGTGATATTATGACTGAAAGAGCCTTGTCTCTTTCATTCTTTTTTCACCCTTTGTATGTATCCAATAGAAATACTAAAGAGAGACAGTATAATTGTCAACTTTTGTTTGTAACATATTGCCATCAACTTGCATATTCTTTAAAAAACGGAATATCCTCATTTGAAATTGCAGTTTTACTTACACTATTTTAGATTTCCTAGAAGCATCTAATTTGCTGAGGAAAATGTGCAGTCTTCTCCAATTTCTACCAATCATGTGTGAAATAAATTGCACCAGTGAGCTCAGCTGAGCCTATTCTTCTGCTTAAATAATTCAATCCATCCATCTTTCAAATAAATTGCTGTATACTGTAAATTGTAACACATAAATGATACGTTTAACAACGTAGAATGTGTTAGCATTTGTATGCATGTATGGATAATCCATATGGATGTAATAAACAGCTCAACCTGTATTATGTAGAAATAAAAATAATTTGATGAATTCTACATCACATAAAACAAGGCAATGCATTTCAGAGGAGAAGGAAAGGCTTGCAGCACTTGTGGTGCCAAATGTTAGGCACCCCCAAGTGATTGTATTGACTCACCTGAAACCCTGGGCCGGTGCTCCTATCAGCAGAAAACTGCACTGGCCCGGGGTTATACTAGTGAGCACCACGGAGCGATCTTCTTCTCACAGCTGTGCATGCGCAGTAGAGTGAAAAGCCAAACGTTAACTAACAAGTCGCCTATTTCATTCAACTGCGCATGCGTCTGCCCCAGGAAATTTGAAGACAGAAGAAAACGAAAGTGGATCACTCCGTAGTGCTCACTGGTATAACCCTGGGCCTGTGCAGTTTTCTTCTGAAGCTGTAGCATCCAAACAGCTTGCTGTCCAAAAGTCCAAAAGTGTAAATAAGCGCTTACACTTTTCCCAAGATGCAGAATATTAAATAAGATAATGGAGCAATCTGGGAGATACTATCAAGGGTTCCATCAGGGGGGTACAGGGGGCACAGTAATGAGGGGCCCCATGGTAAAAATGGAAAAGTTTCATTTGCAAGTCACAAAAGAGGCAGGGCTTATGGAAGTGGCCAATGCTTGGGAGGATCATGGGAGCGGTTTGGCATCATTTAAGGGGTGAACAGGTAGGAACAGGGGTAGAGTTTGCCATAATTTTGAAAGACTGCCCTGGATACTATGCAACAATACTAACAAGACATGTCTCTTATAGTAAGACCATAGCATTTTTTCAGTCATAGCAACTTATATAACATGTATCCTTTTTACTTAAAATCTGAAAAAAATGTCTTATGAATCACTTTAAAGAAGACTAAGAATTACAGAATCCTAAAGCATAGTTCTTAAGCATAGGAAAATCACACTTGTGTTTGTGCAACTTCTGACTTCTGTCTGTTGATACAGGGGAACCCTGGAGCTGCCGAGATTCCCACAGCAGGCTGTATCAATCTCAAACTGCACCCTTCTGAAAGTCAACAATCCTCTTTAAAAATGTTATCCACTAGCAATTTGCTTAATAGTCTAATTGATCCTCTTGCCTCTTTAACTGTTGATAGAAATGTGTCTTATATAAGTATAAGAAAAACATAGAATCATGCAAAAGCTCATGTATGGCAGATCCAAGTGTCCTGTAGGTTTGATAGAGTTCTACAGTACAGTGTACAGTGTACCTAGATGAAGACCCCCAAGATCGGTTGGACTGTCTTCGGTACTGATCCGGACGATTCTTCCGCCCTTGTGGTAAGAATGCACTTTTTCCACCTGTTGCTTCTGAAATTATTTGTTTCAATTAAAGCCCAAAAATATGCTCCCCTGAAAAAGGCAATGAACTTAATCACCCCTTTGACACATCTCCTGACCAATGCCGAAGCCACAAAGCTCTCCTAGCAGTCACCGCATTAGCCGATGATCTCACTGCCAACCTTATGATTTCCATTGCTGTCTCGCCTAAGAAATCAAAAGCTGTGGCCACTCCATTAAGCTCTGCTGTGAGAAACGAATCTTGTGAATAATGTTGTAACAGTTCTTGTGTCCAGAACTTGCTGTATGTGCCAGACCCAATGCTGCTGTGGCAGGTCTGAAATGGCCGTTATCCTTGCACAAGCTCTTTTTAGTGCATTTTCCATTCGCTTATACGTTGGGTCTCTGAATGCCATGGTATCCTCAGTGGGAAGGGTTGTAAACTTAGACAGTCTAGAAACCGCTGAGTCGACCCTTGGTGGTTTATGCCACTTAGGTTTGTACTCCTCAGGAATGGGATATTTAGTAAAGAACTTTTTACTAATGTTCACACTCTTCTCTGGATGATTCCACTCTGAATTGATTGTCTACTCTATATAATAGACTTAAACAATGGAAAACACTTTTGTTTCTTAGTTGCAAACCTAACAGTCTATCTGCCTTAGAAGCAGGAGCAGTTGTGTCTTTTATCTCTAGAGTCTGCAGCATATCCTTTAGAAGGCGTCTGATCTGATCCTGTTGGATAAAAACTGGCCCTTCCGAATCTGAATCCAAAGATTCTAATTCTGATGACTCCTGAGACCACTCTGAGAGAGACTGAACAGAACTGCATGGTGAAGAAGATGGTGACCTGTGTCTCCTCTTGTGAACAGGGCGCTGTTGAAGCGACTGTTGCACAGCTGATTTAACCCACTTGACAAGATCAGCAAATTGTTGTTGTTGTGATGCAGCTGAAGGGGTTAAATGCATTGTATCCTCCTCCACTAACTGCTCAGATTGGTGAATGCTGAGCCAGGGGACATGCTTCCTGGCACCGAGAGGGAATAGGCTCCAATAAGCATGATCCCACCTCTGGGTCCAAACTCGCCTTTGCTCCTACCCCCCCTTGCAAAACTGGAAGATGAAGGAGGGCTGGTTCCCCTTTTTGTACGTTTGCTTTTAAGCTTGTTATTTTTAACTTTTTCCTCAGCCTGAGGCATATCATTAATCAATTCAAGTAATATATCTGAAATTACTGAAATTGACATTGCCAAAATAGTCGTGTATATGAAAATTGCTGCTTGCGTCAAAATGATTTTGACACCCATTGACTTCAATGCGTTTCACAAATGTTTTGATTTTGCTGTAAATTCACAAATTTTTCAGCGAATCAAAACTGCACAGATTCGTCCATCACTATCCTAATTTTAGGGTAAATCATATGGGTAAATATTATATTACAATTTCAAGTTGCTAGACAGCATATTGACAAAACAAAATGATTCTTTATTTATATACGATGCCAAAAAATGTTATTACTCTGACATATACTTTATATATTCTCTGGTAATCTGTGCAGCCATACCACATGCTGAAAAATACAACAAAATATCCACATATTTGAGAAATTCCTACCGTGCTTTTCTCTTTTCTAACTTTGCTGAATGCCCTTACGTTAACTAAATAAATAAGCAAGTTCTGGCAGACACAGTGACTGCTAATACCACCAACAGGAAGGAGTGTGGATAAAAATCAATGTTCCTCTCTGTAAACATATACACTGTTTGAGACAGGCTTAAAAATCCTCCTAAAGTTTAAAAGACCTGGAATCTAATATTCCATCAGGGACTGAATACAAAGTGTCAACAGTGGCAGATTTTATCCTTTATGTCATTTGTAACCCATAACATTTGCATGAGATATGAAACATTTTGATAACAATCAAACATGTTGTTAACGTTATATAAACCAGAATATTTGATTTTATTTGCATTGTTCGGCAAAATACAAGAAGACCTTCTCCAGAGGAGAAAATTGTGTAACATACAGTGATGTGTAACATTAAATGCCCTTATGATTATCTCTGGAAAAGCTAGCCAGTGTTTATTTTCATGATAGAAGAATATGATCTTATGAGATCAATGGGGTTATTTAATAAAAGGCACTAAGTTTTTCCAGGGGCAGCAACCCATAGCAACCAATCAATAGGTAGAATTTACTGGTCACCTGTTTAAATGGGTTAGTGCTCTTGGGCAAACTCAGTACCTTATTTTACATAAGGGGATGTGTATTATTTAATGCCAACTTCAAGGTGCTAGTAAAATATTAAAGGCATAGGTATCCTGTAGAGATACTGTTTAGGATTATTCAATACAGGATCAGACAAAAGCTTTAGATTCAAAGATCCAGATTCCATTCAGTGAGAAAAAGGTTTAACACATGAAAACTCATGGACGAGATTCAATTTTAGATGCAATTTAGTTCAGAATCACTTATCTCAATGTTTATCATGTGAAAACTCCATTGAAGTGTATGGGAAAAAACTACAATTGGAAGTTTTGTCTCCTCAAATCAGATGATAAACCGTATTCAAATTTCACTGAATTGAATTTGGCCCAAAATATGGAAACACAAGTCTGCCCATTTAAGTTACCACTTAGACCATACATCTTGTATATGAAGTGCAGTTTTTGGGAACCCATATAGAAAAAAGGCATTAAGTACATGAAAAGATTCAGGGGAAGCCACTTTGCTTGAAATAAGGTCTGAATAATTACATTTATAAGGAAAAGTTTTACAATTTAAAGTTATTTTCCTATAAAAGAGAAGCACCTTACACAATATACGATGCACATGTACAGAGAGATATAGGGGCAAATTCACTAAGCGGCGAAAATGCGCTAGCAACACCTTTGCCGCACTTTGCCAGGTGAAGTTTCGCCAGGGTGCCGCTAATTCACTTAAATCCGAAGTTGCACTCAGGGAGGCTAAACATAGCAAAGTTGCGGTAGCGTTAATTCGTCAAGCAAAGTTAAGCTAGCGATGCATACTTTGCATACGGCGCCAAGTTAAAGTACAATGGACGTATCTGTAGCAGCAAATACATTATACTACACAAGCCTGGGAAACCTTCATAGAATAAAATAGAGTTGTTATTTTGCCCTACACATGTGCCCACTGTAAAGTTTAGGTGCCATATGTTAGGAAATGTAGGGGGAAGGATGGTACTCCCCAAAAAATTACGATCTTTTTCAGCCTATCACCTTAAAAAAGTAAAAGACGCCAACGTTTTTTTGTCAACTTTTTTTGAAGCAAGTCCTACAGATGCAGCCACTTTGGTTTGTCTGTTTGACACAGAATAACTAAACACAGATATCCCATTTATCTCATTTAACACAGAAAACTGCGTCACAAAATCCCATCTAATTAAAGCATTCACCATTGTGAACAATGGAGCTTTGGTATGCTAATGAAAAGGTTAAATGCATTAAATGAGTTAAGATGACTTAAGATAACACAGTTTCTTCAATTACCCCTGAGTCATGACGCATTTAACTCACAAATCCGAGTGGCTTCATCTGTATCTATTGCACTTCGCCTGGTCTTAGGTGGCGAAGGCAAATCTGGCGCAAGAGGTAACGTTCAGTAAAATGCGCAAGTTACATCCCTTCGCCATAATGCAACTTCGTCTGGCGTAAGGGTGCGAAGTAGCGCTAGAGTAGGTCCACTTCGCTAGCCGCTTCGCGCTTTAGTGAATTTGCCCCATAATGTATACATTTAAAGGGCAAGTCAACAACAAAATATACATTTGCCTAATAACAGAAAACATAATTCTGAGCAACTTTACAATATACATTCATTACAAATGTTCTATGGTTTCAAGTTATGTGTATATGTATTGCTATTGAAAGCAGAGTCTGTCTGTCCCTTTCTATTCTCTGCCCTGGTGACTCAGACTGGTGATACAATGTAAGACAAGGCAGCTGATTAACAGACCTGTCTGGTGGGGAACAAAAACTTTTGAAACAATGTTAAAAAATGAACAACCAGGAGTAAAATAAATGCTGCTTTCAATAGCTATTGTTTTTACAAAGAACTTTAAAAGCACTGACAAATTTTTAATAAATGTATATTTTAGTAGACAAATTTAAATGTTGGCCCTTTAACCATATAACCATTTTTGATAACTTGAAAGAAATAATTTTTAGGAGAATTACAAAACTTTCTCTGCAAATGAACTGATTCACTTAAAATCTTTGATAGCTGCAAATACTGTATTAGCAAATGTTCATGTCAGTCCCAATAAAGGATACAATACAAAGCTCCACTATTCAACTGATGGAGGAAAAACCAAAACTCTAAAATACACAGCTGATCCATAATGCAAGCTTGTAGTGCCGTCTGCTATCATGTATCAATGATGGATCATTGTTTACCATTTATCTGCTACACTCCAGTTGTTCTTGACAATTAGCAAAAGAAGAATATGCAAATGTTTCCTTTATGACCTTTGTTCTGATTTCTTCAGCTCTCATAATGTGCGTGGGTGAGCCTGAAAACTCTTTTGTGCCTATATTTCACTTGCCTGTTGCCATAAACCGCAGAATTTCCTAAGAGAAACCTCTTTTGAGGTTGCTCTGCGTGGAAAATCAAGTTAGTGAGTAGAACAGAGTCATTAGACATTTCTCAGATCAGCTCCAATCAGAGCAATATCCTAATGTGTTTGATA
This sequence comes from Xenopus petersii, assembly GCA_038501925.1. Lineage (NCBI taxonomy): Eukaryota > Metazoa > Chordata > Amphibia > Anura > Pipidae > Xenopus > Xenopus petersii. The sequence goes on from CM076676.1 coordinate 100,596,200, forward strand.
AATAATTTCATCTGAAATTGCTTTAAGTGAATCGGTTGGATGGAATTTTAGGAAACCAGAATATGCAAAGTTATTGCTTCAAATGCATATTGTAATGTTGAAATCCAGGTGCCGTTTTGGAGCTGGAAAAACTGTAGACACTTTCAGGTGTACTTTATTTACCTTCCTGTAAATCAGCAACTGAACAGAACTTTAGCAGGTGTGGTACATGTTATCCAGAATGCTTGGGACCTTTTTGTAATTTGGATCTCCATACCTTAAGTCTACTAAAAAATTATTTAAACATTAAATAAGCCCAACAGGATTGTTTAGCAGAGTAAGAATTAATTTTATCTTAGTTAGGATCAACAATGAAGTATAAGGATTACAAGTTTGCCTTATTTCTAGTGATGAGCGAATTTGGGGAGTTTGCTTTCGCCGAAAAATTTGTGAATTTCCCGCGAAATTCACGAAAAGGCGCCAGCATCTCGTTTTTGACGCTGGAGTCTATTTTTGATGCCAGCATCCATTTTTTTGGCGAAATTGTGCCGGCGTCCACAGAATTTTTGCTGGTGAATTTTCGCAGAATTTATGCACCTGAGGCAAATCGCGGGAATTCGGCGTGAATTCACACCTGGCAAATAAATTCACCCATCACTACATATTTCAAATGAGTGGCAACAAAAATCATATGGCGTTTTAATTATATAATGGGGCAGCCAATCATAAACGATTGGCTAGAACTGAAATTGTGCAAAAGCAGCTGAATTCACTACATAATATACCAAAATGTGTCATGCAAGTGATACAAGCCCTTTTAAAGGAGGCTGAAGGTCGCATCTCCCCAATTCTGAAGTACACTATGGATACACTACCAGTGGGTAAATGAGTAAATTATGAAGAAACATGGCAATGTAATAAAAGGTTCAAAGTTTACATCACATCTAGAATAACAAACAAGCATGTCGAGCAACAACATAAAAACATATATACAGGTCCCCAGAATGAAAGCAAATAAGTGGTAATTATACAAAAACGAAAGTATATTATATTCCATGGAAAATCTTGACAAAAACAGTAGGAGTGTTAGCAGTAAAGAGATATTTTGGTTTATAGATTCGTAGATAAATCATTGTTTTCATGACATTCATTGATTTTTGATTCTGCTTATGTATTTTCAAAGAGATTTACTGTACTGTTAAAACAGAAAGATACTGATATTGGCTCATTTAAATAATATTAAGTGTTTCTTGCAAAGCAATGTGCCTTTGTCTGAGATTTAAGCAATAAGCATATTTAGTCTATTAGTTGAATGGAAGATGGATAAAAATGGAAACTAAATAACAACACAAAAGTCAATTTTAATTTGTGTGAGCTTGTTTCAAGCTGCTATTATTAAGCAGTTTCCTGTAATAAACTCAAGCCTGCAAGTAAAGTCTGTCTGGAACAGGCACCTGAGCACTGTGCAAGCCAACGTAACATTGCATCTAAAAGGGAGAGCATGATTAGGTGCATGCTGTGACAGTCAGAAATTCATGCATTAAACATCACGGTCACTACAAAAATATGGTTTCCCATTATCAACTAATTACCTAGTGCTCTAGTCCAGTACATAAAGTATGTTAATTCTGTAAGGAAAGCTATAAAATAACCATGTTAAGCAAATTGTGCAGAGGCAGAGTTCCATATATAAATAAAACATAATCCACTGCTTAAATATTATTTATACTCTCAGTCCTCCAATGGCTTCCATGCAAAATAGCAACTCCTTTCATTTTCCTTCTAATAATTGCTGTACAAGATAAGTGTCCCATAGGCAGTGCTCCATTTCTCATAAGCAGCAATAATTTATTAAGAAAAGTGCTTGTTCAACCTGGATTTCAAATAAGAAAGGTTAATGGGTTAATGTATAAAGTAAATAAAAAGTGTCTGCATTTCAGAAATAAGTTGTAATCCCTTAAAACATTAAATTGGGGAAAAACAGGATGAAGGGTTTATGATTTGGACTCAACAAAAGCTAAACGACTATTACCTGTTATGGTAATGGTAAATGCCATTTTCGGAGAACTATTACTTCACAAGAAGTTCAATACATTTCTTGATTGGCTAAATTATATATAACAAATCATTAATACCCTTCATCCCTAGTCAAGGAAGATCAAGAAGGACAATGTTTTAAGATATTCAATAACCAGGATTTTGTGTAGCAGAATCAATTTTTATGAAAGAAAATTATACCAAGGACAGAAAATGGACAATATGCAGGGTCTGATGAGTAGCAACATCACTAAACTGCTGTTCTAGGAACCTTCCAAGCAGTATCAGAAGCTCTGGGCTCCCCACATATTTGCAGGAAGAATGTAGAGAAAAACAGAAACACACAGCCAATTTGCATTTTTAATGTTTAGTACTACAACATTTTCAGAAGTTATGCTGAATAGCATTAGGACTGTGGCATAGTGAGAATACTTAATGGAGTAGATATACTCTGCAAATTAACAATTGAGGGCTGCCCTGAGAGGAGGCTGTGTTACCAGCAGACTTCAGATTGTGGGGCTTGGTAATTCTGTCAGTTGGGTATGGCTGGACGGGAGGCCATAGGCAAGATCATATAAGTAGATGGTTCCATGTTTTGTGAAACTGCAAGGTTTAGTAGCCTCTAATAGTAAATATTAGAAAGTAGTGGCAATACAAAGGCCAAGTTCAGGCATAAAACAGTACAGAGCCAGGATGTTCACAGGAACACAGAAATCATCACCAGAATACAGAAACCAAGACAGAAACTTAGGATCAAGGCAAGTATAGGCCCTTGATGGCTACATTGCTAGAACCTGGCCTTGATGAGATATAGGGGGAGATTTAAGATGCAATGAAAAAATAATTCTGATTTAATGTGTAACACCAAGCTCCACCTCTATCAAAGCTAAAATCACCCATAATGAAAAACAAACGGAACAAATACTTTCAGTCAAGTTAAGGCAATCAGTAGCTGTGACTTTTTTCTCCATTCCGGTATGACAAAACACACAGTACTCTGTAAAATGTTCTTTTCTGCTTTTTGTAAGTAAACACATTGCTTGAAAATGGAATGGAGCTCTCCACCGATGACCTTTAAAAATCCCCAATTGTTTTATGAGGAAAAGATCCACTGTAAATATCACACAGAATATATGTTTCCCACAGCAAACAACATTAAAAAGCAACTCCAGTAGAACAGAAAATGGAAGCAAGCACACATTTATGGTTCCATTTAAATCGTTTGTTCTAGAGATGACAGACTATAGGTATGGAACCTGTTAATCAGAATGGTCAGCACATGGAGCTTTCCAGATAATGGCTCTTTCTAATTTGGATCTCCATACCTGATAAATAGTAATTTAAACATTAATTAAAGGGCACCTGTTGGTTATCCCCAAACAAAGGTGCGGGCTATTAGAGCCCGCATTCTGGTTGGGGATAACAGTAGTTTTTTTTTTAAATGCCCCCCGCCAGCTCTAGGCTACCCACACCTTGAGGCCGCTCCCGTTGCAGCCATATCTGGTCACTAGCCATGTGGCGTCACGTGCATAATGAGCAATTTGGGGCAGTGAGTGGTCGGACATGGCTGCTCGCACTGGGAGCTCCCTCCCAGTGTGGGTAGCCTAGAGCTGGCGGGAGCATTTTTCTCCTGGTGTGGGTAGCCTAGCGCTGGCAGGGGGCATTTTTTTTTAAAAAAAAATCTACTGTTATCCCCAACTGGAATGCGGACTCTCCAAAAATGTAATTGATAAAATATCTGTAATGAGTATCTAGAGTGCTGGGAGTATTTGATATATGGTAGCCCAAAATTGTTTAATGTAGTTACTTTTCACTATGCCTCTCTCAGCATCTATTTCTCTTCATTCTCTTTTTATGCAGTTTTTGGGTCAGATTTTGATTGACGGGTAGATCCAATATATCTTTTAGAGGGTGCTCCATTGCTTAGCAGATATATGAGAGCTAACTCAAATATAATTCTATAACAAACATGTAAAATAACAAACTTTGTCACAAATCTGCATATATAGAGATGGGATTTATGGTCATTTTAAAAGAGTGCGCTCTACTACATCTAAGCAAAAGACCCCCCCCAACGGCTGTAATAGGCATATCATTCAAAATCAGACTCCCGACTCCTGCATGAAGAGAGAATAATGCTGAGAGGGGGAAAGTGAAGAGTAAATTGGTTATTTAAGAGAGGGGTCAGAATTTTTAATTGATTATATTTAGAACATTCTTATTTTGGCATGATTAAGTTTTCCTTTTCTTGACAGTTACCCTTTAAGCATATGTGGCACAATTAGCCGAATATTCTTACAATCCAATAAAAATCCTCTTACTGTATATCCAGATACATCTATCACCTTCAAAAATACAGAATGATACCACTGTGCTCATTCTTGCGTGATCAAATAGGATAAAACTGGGTTTGAATACTGAGGGTAAGGTGTGCACCTTAGATGAATGCCTTTTTATGGAGGACACTTCCCCCCTGTATTTGTCTTTTTTTGTCTATTTCCCAGCATACATTTAATAACATTAACATTTTGACAGCATTGCACGGTTTTAATGGTATTCCACTGCTTTGTGAATTCATTGGAGGCAGACAAGAAACTACTGGATGGCATTTCTCGTAAAGAAGAGACGCTTTACAGGGTTCTTTGTTTTCAGCATTTCAAATAAAGCAAGTCATGGCATTGTCAGCCTTGTAATGATTCTATACTTCAGCTGTCTAACACTATCTGCAGAACCTAGACATGGTGTTCCCAAGTTGACATATGTATGCCTCTGCATTTGCTTTATGGCTAAAGAACAAAACTTGCACAAAGTTACAAAAGTTTAAAATGTTTAGCAATGGTTATTACTGTTGCATTAGCCTGACAATGTATGTATTATCTGGAGCCATTAAATGCCAGGGAATCGTTAAAGTACAAAATATATGTGAGTGCTCCAGACAATTGCTAACGAAACATAAAATTTAACAAAGACTTCAGACAGTTGGATCGTATGTGTATTTGCAAAAGAGATGGAAAGAATGACTGGAATACTTGAAAAGAAACTGAAGTATCAATAAAAAAAATTCAGAATAAATGGCCCTTTCTGAGCACTTTAAAGGGAAAAACTCTTAGTACAACATTCCATTACATTGTATTATATTTTTCTTTTTTTCTGTACTGACAATTTATATATTATCATTCGCTATGGATTTGGGTCATAAAGGACACAAAGGTAAGCCCTGCCATATTCATTTTATACAAGGCTCAATGATGCTTTAGTGCACTTGCCAACTAACCCAATAACTGGTTTTAATCAGAAATACTGTATGTGTGTGCTCCAGGGAACAACAATAACATGTCTCAGTCTTGAGCACTTGCCAACTAACTCAATAACTTGTGCTAATATCAGTACTCACAATAATCTACAATGCAATATAAATATAAAAAATGTTTTCAATATAGTTAGTTAACCAAAAATGTAATCTATAAAGGCTGGAGTGCCACAATGTCTAACACAACTTCCTGCTTTGCAGCTCTCTTGGTTTCCACAAGGCAGTAACCAATCAGTGACTTGGTCGGCACCCTAAATCCAGAACCAATGCTAAGCACCCTTTTCTCGGCTCTTGCTTCTGCCTTTAACAGGAAATCAATCGAGAGGAGTCAAGACAGGCACAGGTCGGATCACAGAGAGTAGAATAGTCGAATCACCAGGCAGGGGTAAGGATACCAGAAGTCAGATTAGTCAGGCAGGCAGGGGTCAAAAACAGGAATCAATATCAGATAATAAGCAGGAATACAAGTACAGAGCACCAGGAACTCACGAGGAATGATCCTAAAACGGGCAAAGAACACAGCACTGAAGCTCCTTTAAATTTGGTTTGAATTTGGCGCCATGCGTCAGCGTCACTGAGCCTTCAAGAAGAACCGTGTGCGCCGCATGCGACCATAGGAACCGGCGAAGAAGCAAAGGAGCAGCGCGATGGGCATCACTGCCTGGAGTGCGGCGGGGGTCCCCGTCGACCCCCACAAACCCCACCAGGGTAAGCCATTACAATAAATGTTTGCTTTTGAATCTGAGCTGAATGCTGATTGCAAACTCACTGAACAGTTATGTCCCATGTGGCTCCCCTTAAAAGTCACTGACTAACTAGTTAGAGAGCTGAAAAGCAGGAAGTTGTGTTCTGTACTGTTATGTTAGACATCCAGTCATTCCAGTCTTTATACATTACATTTTTGGCTAACTATAACAAAATCTGCAAAAAGTGAAAAAGAAAGAAAGAAAGAAAGAAAGAAAGAAAGAAAGAAAGAAAGAAAGAAAGAAAGAAAGAAAGAAAGAAAGAAAGAAAGAAAGAAAGAAAGAAAGAAAGAGAAAGAAAGAAAGAAAGAAAAAGAAAGAAAACAAATAATACAATTTTTTCTGTGCATACATTGGAATCTATTGGGTTTGTTTTTTTTGTTGTGACTTTTTTTGCATCGAGTTTTTCGGGAGTTTTTTGAGGCATTTTCCTTTCAAACTACATTGAGGTCTATAGGTGCTTTGTTGTCTTAAAATTTTTTGCAGCAGTTTTGCAAAAAAATTTCGGCTGAATCCATTCCTGGCTAAAAATTTTCCATCATCACTACTAGTCATTTGTTTCAAGGTAAATGCCATGGGATACTAAAAATACATCAAACTTTGTGAATTTTATTAAATGACCCCCCCTTATGCTAATCATACTGGAAACATCAGGGTAATTTAGTACAAAGTCTTCTACATGTGTAGTCACCCAGAGCTAACAATCATTTCAATGAAATAGAATAAGTATTCAGTTTCTAATCATTTTGCAAACAGCCATAACAGTGATCCAAAGCAGTTGAAGATCATACATCTGAGATGTTGATAAAAAGTGAAAATACAAACCTTAAATATGAGGGAATCTTACTTGATTTATCAGTGTAACACACTGGCACCCAAACGGTTAAATGAACAATTGGATGTTACTACCATCTGCTAACAGTGCATGAACAGCAGTGGTATAAAGTTTCTTTACAAAGAGCGGGATAGTAATGTATAAAACATTTATAACAGGTGGCACAGTATTACTCATGGAAAGGACATATAGGTCCAAAAGGTGTAGGATGTTATTAGTTCCAGGTGATTGTATATTGGCTTACTAGAGTCAATAATACAACGTCTGCATTGCTGAATTTAAGGAGGCTTCACTCATCAATGCTTGTTACAAACCTGTACAGCTATCTGCAAGGAGACTTAATAATGGCAGAAAAATCAGCTAAGTAGACTCATTATTTAGTCACCAATCCCTACCCCTATAGATTGTAAGCCCTTGCAGCCAGGGACCTCATTACTTACTGTATCAATTCTGAACGTAAGTTATGTATCCTGCTATGCAGAACTGCAGAATATGTTGGTATTTTTAAAATAAATCTAATAATAATACCCCCCTCTGTGGTAAACAGTGTTGGCAGAAACAATTCATGCAATTTTTTCTTTGCGCTAAATGAAAATATTCTTTGCAACACCCTTGTTTCACAGTTTCAGTAGCATGTCTTATGATCCCCATGAAATCCAACAGAATTGGAAAACCTTCCAGTTTTACACATTTGAATGAGCATGTTAACACCATGTTGGGCACATTCTCTCATCATCTATGCATTAGGTAAGTGTAGGGCCACTTCCAACCTTAAAACAGGAATTTCCCAAGTCAGTTCCTGGAATACAATATGTAAATCCAGTCCAGTCCATCAAAAACCATTTCTCCTGTCTGTTCATGATATATCAAATTGTGAGTTTGTGAACACCAAGCTCTTTTTGTCTGTGGCTTATCACTATAATTTTTTGCCTTTTTTCAGGTGGTCATGTCTAGGAATGCACCAAATCCAGGATACGATTCAGGTTTTTGGCCAAAACCAAGTGCCTGGCCTAACCGAATCTGAAAAAGTAAAAAATGTTTAACTACACATGCGGCATGCGGTTCTTTTTCCCCCCTTGTTTACCTAATTTACATATGCAAATTAGGGCTCGGATTTGGTATGGTAATCGGCTGAATCTTACACAAAGGATTCGGTATTTGGCCACATCCTAAAATAGCAAATTCGGTACATCCCTATATCAAATCTATAAATACGGGTATGGGACCTGTTATCCAGAATGCTCGGGACCTGAGATTTTCTGGTTAACGGATCTTTCCATAATTTGGATCTTAATATCTTAACTCTGCTAGAAAATCATGTAAACATTAAATAAACCCAATAGACTGATTTTACTTGCAATAAGGATTAATTATATCTTAGTTTGGACCAAGGTACTGTTTTATTAATACAGAGAAAAACAAAATCATTTTTAAAAAATTAGGAATATTTAGAAAAAATGTAGTCTATGGGAGGTGGCCTTTCCGTAATTCAGAACTTTCTGGATAACGGGTTTCCGGATAACGACCCCATACCTGTAGTAGCAACAGCAGCTGTTTTGTTTTTTACAACGGTATAAAAGGACACCTTACATTTCAGCTATAATTACTGTTAACAAGCACTGTTTCAATCTGATTATTGAGTAGCTGCCTTAAATTGTTTAACACACATTTTGCTATAAAAAAAAGTGTTTGTCCTAGCACCTCAGGGAAATTAATATCAAAATCCAAGATTAAGTATTCTTCTATAGAAGAAATGAAAAGCCAGCCTAGAGCATCTCCTCATAAATACAAATCTGTGCACATTAAAGTGTCATTTTGATTATTGGTGAATAGCAAGAACACTAAATAATTCCCCGAGGTTCATGGCTTTTACCAACAAAAAAATAAGAAGAAAAAGAAAAAGCACAGCACTGTTTCCCTACAGTCTACAGATTAAGCAGCTACTTAATTTTGGGAGCATTGCTTTTCAAATCAATCCATGTTTTTTTAAAGTTGTTTTAGGCACTAGTCAAGATAGCTTTACTTCCATATTGTCAGCGAGTATTATACTATTGTATTCCTTTAATTTTTTTGTGGGTATATCTTATTTTGTGATGGACAATTAAGAAAACCTCTTAAAAGATTTTTTTTCACATTAATATGAAATACTGATGTGCTGCCATTTCAGTTGCATACGTTCCCCGCTGCCTGACTTTAATTAATTGCATCTGCATTGATGGATCAGATCCTTCTCCCATCCTTCAGTGCTCTGAACTGCAGAGAACAGTTGGTACTTGAAATATCCGTCAGTGTTTTGTGATTGAGCGATTGTAAATACTGCGCACATGATTGTTCATATTCGGGGCCATCAGAAAGAAAAAGGAAACTGCTGTGATAATAGGAACAGTCCCGCACATGGTTCTGTTGAATAGTTGGAAATCTGGTTAAAGGGAACTAATCACTTCAGTTAACCTGAGGGAATGGAAAATTACAGCCATGAAGGCAGTTGCTAGGCAGACTAAAAAAAATGATGCTTAATGTATTAATGTCATTTATTTGCAACTCAAGGTCATTAAGGACAGTCATATATTTCACCACATGGAGTGGTCCTATCCATAAATCAAGCACCTTTTAATATAATGAAATAGCTATCTCCTTAGTATGAAAGGTAACATTGTCTATACCACATATCAACAGGGGGAACGAACATTCTTGAAATGCAGGTTAACCCATGCCATACCACCATTACATACACAGTAATGACTTATTCCCAATGTAGTGTGTGTATATGCATGTTTGTAGGTAGGGGGTGGTGCTCCTCTGGAGTAGGCATATAAAATATAGCCTTTTTCAGCCTGTTAAATATTTTATCTTATATTCTAGTCATAGCAGTTACCTTGAACAAAAGGTTTTCATTAAGCGGTGCCCTCATTCTAGAATCAATGGCCTTGGAAATGAGAGATGTTGAAGACTCTGGATCAAAGACTTTGGCATTGTTAACATTTTATTAGAGCTTTTTTTCCCTTCTTTTAGATCTTTATAATTACTAAGCAAAGCACATTGACAACCAGCGGCGACTGAGAATTATCATTTCAGCAGACTAACATTGCCGTCTATCAAAACCCTGATTTATTTAGAGAACATTTATTTGTATGCAGAATGTTACAGCAAAAAACGTTATTTTTGGAACTGATTTCTCTGTCATTCTATTCTAGGACACACTCTAACAAGCGGTAAAAACACATTAAACCAGAAACAACTAAAAATGTCTTAACTTCTCTCTCACTAGAAGAGCATTATTTACTTTGCTGGTGATTGCCCAGTGCTAAGGTGGGAAACACTGTAAAAACTTTTACTTTATACAGTAAGACCATAAACAGAAAACTCTTCATATCATAAAAGAGGTGATACAAGTTGCCATATTTAAAAGGCAGCACCTTTAGACATCAGCAGTAATAGTGAGCCCACTGGCTGAAGGGCGGATGTATCAAACCCAACATTAGTTTTCCTGCTCAAATTGTTTTTTTCTGCTGAAAATTGAATCACCTTCTTATTGTTTCATTTAATTTTTGTTAATAAAATCATATTGTAATATTTCAGTGTATATTATATATAATACACAAAAGCCATGAATATCTTGTAAATTATATCCTTATAAACGGTGAGTTCTGATGTCATTTCTGTCACATGACTCACTGAAATTTGTGTATTATAATAAATAAAGTACCCCCAGTTGCAAAATATGAGGATATTAGAAGTTACCTTGGGGTTCCATGACCTGTATAAAAACAATCGGCCTTCAGTCTCGTCATGAAACTCCTCGGTAGCTTATAATATCCTTATATTTTACAAGAGGGGGTACTTTATTCACTATATATTGGCATGATATTCACACCCTTTGCCATGAAGCCCCTAAAAAATCCTGGTGCAACCAATTACCTTCAAAAGTCACATAATTAGTGAAATGAAGTCTACCTGTGTGCAATCTAAGGGGCAGATATATCAAAGGTCGAAGTGAAAATTCGAATTCAAAAAATACGAATTTCAGGCTAATTTTTGTGTACTTTGACTAGGGAATAGTCCAAATTCGATTTGAATTTAAAACACAATTTGAAAATTAGAATTTTGAAATTTAGCATGTACTATTTAAAAATTTGACTTCGACCATTTGCCATCTAGAACCTGCCGAATTGCTGTTTTAGCCTTTGGAGGACCACCTAGAACTTATTTGGATTCAATAGTGGATAGTGATGGGAGAATTTGTCCCATTTCGCTTCGACATGAAATTTATGAATTTCCCGCTAAACTGGAGAACATTTTTTCGAAACATGAATTTTGACGCTGGCGACGATTCGAGAGTGTCAAAATTGACACTGGCGACAATTCCGACACCTGCGAATTTTGATGCACATTAAAGTCAATGGGCTTCCATTTAATTGTCGGCGGTGTCCAAATTGATACGACATCGGAATTGTCGCCAGCGAATTTTTGCGGCAATTTCACTAATTTATTCACTGGCGGTGAAATGCGCAAATTCACCCATCACTATTGGTGGACTTTGAAAATTTTTCGGGTGAAAAACTTTGAATTGTACAATTCGAATACACTATTACTTCCATTTGTATGATTCGAATTGATCGAAAATAGACCTATTCGATCGAAAATGGACCGATTCTGCCAAAAAAACCCTATCTGTCCATAGGACCACAATAAGCCGTATACTCCATACAGCTGGGCTTTATGGAAGAGTGGCCAGAAAAAAAACATTACTTAAAGTTAAAAATAAGAAGGCATATTTTGAGTTTGCCAAAAGGCATGTGGGTGACTCCCCAAATGTAAAGAGTCACCCAGACTGCTCTGTCAGATGAGGCTAAAATTTTACTTTTTGGCCACCAAGGAAAATGCTATGTCTGGTGCAAATCCAACACATTCCATCACCCCAAGAACACCATCACAGCATCATGCTATGGGGCTATGGGGATGTTTTTCAGCATCAGAGACAGGGAAACTGGTCCGAGTCAAGGGAAGTATGGATGGTGCTAAATACAGGGATATTCTTGAGCAAAACCTGTGTCAGTTTGCCTGTGATTTGAGAACTGGGATGGAGTTCACCTTCCATCAGGACAATGAACCGAAGCATACTGCTAAAGCAACACTCGAGTGGTTGTGTTGGAATGGCCTAGTCAAAGTCCAGACCTCAATCCAATTGAGAATCTGTGGTCAGACTTGAAGATTGCTGTTCACAAGCGAAACTACACATATAATTTAATGATCTGATTTTCTGATTCTGACTCTCTGAAAACTTTGTGCATCCCAGCAAAATACTTTCTGTTGGCCTATTTAAATCCTTCTGCTGATAATTTAACATTTAATTACATATACAATATGACATTTTTACACAGTTCCAGTAAGTATATAGGTCTGAAATATATGTAATTGCTATCTATCGTAAATGGGCTCAGAGATTTAGTAGATTATCAATAATTACTCCAGCACAATTATTCTGCACCTAAAAGCTTTCTCTTAAACCAATATATCTTTTATTGTAAGTGTCAACTGTCTTCAGCCCTGTTCTGTTAATTATTCTACTAAATGTTCCTAACAAAGGGTAACCTTGAAGCTTCTTTTTAATGCTGTGAGCTGTTCCTTGTTAAAATCAAACCAGCATTTATTTGCAGGACATTCCCGGGAAGAACCTCTTTCATATTACATCCCCATCTAAACTATTCATCCTATATAAGACATCTGCATTGCCCATAATACAGATAGGTTGTATACTGGTTCCCTTTTCTGAATGTGCATCTAGCAGGGAACAACAGGTAAGACAGCAGAGAATGAAAAGCACAAATGAGCAAAAAGCAAGGACAGTAAAACAGATAGGCCATGGGGGTCATAGGGGCCATATAGGTCAAATATGTGGGGGGCTATTTTGGGATGTATTATGGCTGATGCAGTAAACTCTATGAATAAAGTATATCATTCTAAGCACATTCTTTATCTAGCTTTAGTTCCCTTCAAACTATATTCACTTTATTCTTGTGGCATAGCCCAAGAAGTTTTGTAAACTTTCACATAATGCCTGAAAATATTTTGGTGAACCATAAATAAATAAATACATTTTTCATTACTTTTTTAGTTCATGTATTTTTTATTTCTACATTGTATGGACAGTATATTTGTTTTTTCCTGCTAGTAAATAAAAATCTCTCAACCAAAAGAAAACAAATCTGTAATACTGTTTTTTTAAGGATATCATATTGATCTTCTATGATAAACAGAAGTTATCTTTCAGTGTATGAAAGAAACTGGAAGACAGGGACCACCTTCCTTCTGTCTCTTTCAAGACCTTATCCAAGGCCTAGTAATCCTTTAAGACCTATTCTCACTCACTTACTTGAAAGGAATAACTCAGTTCCCAGGTACGAGCAACTATTTGTTACACATAATATTATGATTCAGGTTGCAGTAGCATGGACCTGGAAACTGCCAAATGAACTGATGATGAGTTCCTTTCTCCCCCTTTGACTTGACCATTCAGGTAAAGGGCACCGGGGGTGGGAGGCAGGAAGGTTAGTAACATTTTGCATTGATCCTTTTGAGAACTTTGTTGTCCTAACAAAACAAATAAAAAGACACATACACACAAAGAATATATCATACTTCACATCCCAATCCCTTTATTCTGTTCACGTTTCTCCCTAGAAAAATAAACATGAATATCAGGCATTTTCCATTAATACAGGTGAAGGGGTTAATTCCCCTTTTTACTGAAAAGTCACGATTAGGAAGGTAATAGTCAATCTGATAACAGCAGCATGCAAATAAATATCCACTGAGAAATAACTATTCCGATTAGTGTTTAAACCTGAAGAAACATTGGCTTATTCTATCCAGCATGACTGGCCTGTTATCTTAGTTTAATTAGGAAACCTTATCTGTCGATACAAATATCCTTCTCTTACAGAAGGCAAGTAAACACTGCGTTTGGAAGCATTAGCATACCAGTCAATTTTCTGCTCACCATTGCCTGTGACACACTGATTAACAGAGAATTAGACATCAGTTTGACACCGGCACTTAGTGGGTCATCTGGTAACATCCCTCTTTATTGAGTTATTTGCCCTTTAACATAATTTAAGCAGTTCAGCATTAAAAAGAATACATAGGTCAATATACTCATTGTCCAACTCCCTTTAAAACAACCCATGAATTAAATATTTATGATATTCTGAACTAAAATAATATTTTGAAAGATTACACAAAGCCAATGATTGTGTATATTTATCCCCTGGCCCCAGCATTATTTCTCTTAAACAGTTTAGGTCAGAGTTCTCTTCATCTTTGGCTGCATATTATCAAATATTATCTTAACATTAGCTTAAGGAGTGCAACATCTCTGGTGTAAACGGAGATCCTTAAACATACAGTACGTAAAGGACATCATATGATGCTAAATCTCTAGACAAGGTCAATTTAATGCAATAGGGTGTAATCCATCTCCCCTTTAATATTATATGGTGATTTACGGTATTGTTCATATTAGTGGTGTGATACTCATAAATTTGGTCATAAAGACCAGGTCAAATAGAAAGATACTGTGCAATGTGGTCATCCACAAAGAAATGAGGAGACGCTGTGACTTCTCTTACTTGCATATCTGCCAATACCCCATCCACAAAATCAAAGGGTAAGTATCATTTAAAATTTTTAGTTTGAATACACTGACTGTTGTGTGAAGGCTGCTTAGCAAAATTAAAACTAAAATATTTAAACCAAACAGAGAGACATAAACAAAGGAACTGGACAATATAATTATTGGAATATTGTAAACTCACCAGCTCAATGCTTCCTATTTTCTAGCAATACAACTGAAGACATTGCCCCTGCTACACACAATTAATTTATCACTTGAAAATGATGCAAGGCTGAGATTAAACTACAGTACAATAAACAGAGCTAACAACACAAGATTGTTTAATAAATCTTAAATACTCGCTTCTCATACTCAAATAAAATGGTAATAACAAACTGAGAAAGTAATTTTTTTAATAATGACACCTATAAAAGCAAGTAAACTAGAAAGGGCAATATTTGGATATTTAACACTTTGCATAAAGAAATGTTTAAGCAATTGTATAGGGGATCTGTAATATTTTTGTTTCCTGGCAATAAACGCACAAGAAACAATGGAAACAACAGACTCTCTCCATTTTTATAGTGTTCATTGTTTGAGGGTGCTGATAATGAATGTTAGCCCTAAACAAAGGACACTGTTTATTGGACAGAAACAAAAATGAAAAGCTGTGCATTGCATCCCTTCCTAAATTGTGTCAATTATGTGTGCCAGAAACACTTGGCCTTTAGAACCTTATTAGTCATAAACCAGTATAAATAATTCATTGTTCTTATTACTGTACACAAGCTAGAAATGTGAGCGCAAAAGAGAATGATATGCTTGAGGATATCCCGTGTAGATGCTAATATATCCAGATGATACACTGGCATGACTCATTAGGATCGTGGTAGAGAAGGAAACTATAGCTAAAACTATTTTCATGAGTTTGTAGAACTTTGACAGTTGAAATCAAGGACCATGAACAGGCTGAGTGATTTTTAGTACTGCAAAAAGTTACTGTTCAAGTATTAGTATGCAATTGATACTGATAGTTTTCAAGAAGTTATAAGGAGCTTCTGTTTTCATTAAGCAACAGTATAAAATAAATTGACTTACTAAATAAAGTGAAGTATTCATTTAACAGTTATGAAACACATACATAAATAGGGAGTGTCAACTGACTGATGATAGAATCCCAGTTCCCATAGAGAGCACATCACACAAAGGTGCATAATTAGCTCACTGGGAAAAATGCTCATTATGCGCCGCTAAACTTGTCCACCCACCATTTTAAAAAAAAAGAAATATATATATATCTCTGATGGGGGAAACAATTGTTGGATGACAGGTGCCCTTTAAGGCCATTGTTCATGGAATCTACTTAAAGCAAAACTATACCCCCCGAACAATGTAGGTCTCTATAAAAAGATATTACATAAAACAATTCATATGTAAAACCCTGCTTCATGTAAATAAACCAATTTCATAATAATATATTTTTTTAGTAGTATGTGCCATTGGGGAATTCTAAATAGAAAATTGCTATTTTAAAAAATAAGGGCCGCCCCCTGGGATCCTAGGATTCGCTGCGCACAAAAACAAAACAAACAAACCATACATGTTAGATCACATGAGCCAATAAACTGACAAAGTTCTGTCTTTTGCTTTGACACTTCCTTTTACAGCTAGAGCTGCAGTATTTCTGGTCAGGTGATCTCTGAGGCAGCACACAGACATCACAAAATGATGGTTCAATGTGAAGAGCTGAAAAAGGACAACTTTAATATATATTCCAGTTTGGTAAGATTCTTTAATATGCCACTTAATATGATATATACTATCTGTTGCTTAAATATTCATTTTGGAGGTAAAGTTTTCCTTTAAAACTATAAAGTATTTTACTGCTCCATATTGTGTATTTATTACTAGTTATTTTAACTAGTTTTCTGAGCTATGGATTCTCCTCCCTGACAGTCCGTTTATCTTATCTACTGTCCAGTGGTGTAACTAGATGTTACTGGGACCCAAAGCAAATTAATTTTAGGGCCCCCAACATATCCAGAGGTTGTCCTGTTTTAACAATATATGTTGAAATTGCTGATTAATTAGGGTCAATGGGGCACACTATACCTCCTATGCCCCCCTGCAGCCGCAGGGTCTGCTTCCTCAGTAGTTACGCCCATGCTACTGTCCCCAAGAATAAGCAACTAACTTGAACTGACAGCACTATATGTAATTAGATTTTTGAATTGATCAAATACGCCACTAAAATAAACAGAATATAAGCATTTATGCACACTGGCCTCCCAATATGAGACTTAAATAATACCATATTTTATTATTCATGACTGTTAACTATTTTTATATAGCTTTATTTTGATTTACCATGTTTATGATCTTTTGGTTTTTGGATAAGTAGAATACATGGTATCCCTGATTTCAATGCTGACCTATAGTTTCAGCTGTTGGAATTCATTAGTCAGATGTGTTGTTTTATAATTATGATTAGTGTACTACATGGTATGCCTGTGTCCAGTTAATTAATAGTGGCACTTATTATTTTTGCAATGGCAGATGTTTTTAGATAAAGAAAACCCTGTCATTGTACATTCTTTCTGATTCAGGATGTACATAAACCATAGGGATGATTGAAGGATAGGTAGAATGTATTAAATTGGGTTCTTCAGTTTATAAATGGTTGGCAAATATCATGCAGTGTAGGGGTAACGTGATACTGGAAAACAGTACAGTTTATCCTCATGCTGAAATTTAACTGTGGTCTAATGATAAAGAACCTCAACAATTATCTTATTAACAAAATATGGGATGCCCTTTGGGATCATGTACAAAACCTGCCTATTCATTACACATACAGATTTAGTTATATTGTCTAGAAATAAATGGATTTAAATCATAGCTAGTTGGCACAAAAGAGTCCAGGGTGGACCAGCTTTTTACTGCGCGGCTTATACATATATTGTTCTGTTTAGACATTTACATTTCCAGGAAAAGTTGGGACAATTTTCTGCACAGTAGAATGTTTCGAAAGAGGCACACAATATATTAGATTCCATTTAGGCACATTTTTAGACAAGAAGGAAAGAAAGATGAATCTTTTTGTATGTTTAATAACATCTTGATTTATTTCTTCAACGGTATAAAAGGCCTCTAGCAAGATGATTTATTAGTATGCTGACTGCATGCCATCCCATGGGGTTGTGAGGTTATCAAACATCAGTGCCAACACTGAAGGGATAATCAGGAGGTTGACATGTAGGTCCCCAGCTACAGAGCAGATTTGCAATTCAATTGGAAAATAACTCTGGAAAACTCAATGCCTCCATTAAAAACAGTCAATTACAGCTTTGTTTTTCACAGTCTGATCATTCGGACTGACATGTACTGTGCGACAACAGTTATAAAAATCCAATACAGCATAATGTATTTAGAATATTGTGCTTAGTTCTTTCAATGAAGAATTTGGCATTTATTCTTCATTGAGTACAGACTATTCAATCATATTGCACTTACTAAGGCATTCAAAGTGGTTTTGGTTAACTTCTGCAAATGGAGAGAAATAATGCAACGTGTAGCAACAAAAATAGCATGAAAATAAGGAATTCCTTTGAATATATTTAAAGTATCGCTATTTAATTATAGTCTCTGTTATTGTGGGAAGATTGTGTCTGCATTTGAGTGAGGTTACTTTTTAAGTATTGCTAAACTTCATCTGACAAAATGAAGTTTATCTCCCCTAAACAGTATCCATTTCACTACATATTGTGTTGCCCTGCAAGCCATCCAAGGAGTGTGTATTGCACCACTTTTACAGACATATACTTTGAGTGCAGGAACTATGGATTAGTGTGTCGTCACCTTCAGCTATCTGAATATGGTAAACTTGAAATGCCTTAAACTTTTTTTTAAAAAGCTATCAGTATAAAAAGCTTTTTAGTTGCTAAAACAATAAAACTGGAAAAATTTGCAAAGCCGAAACATTTCACCAAAATGCATTGAAGTCAAAAGAACAGTGAAATTAGGGGATAAGGCATTTAATCCATGTCCATGGCCCATGGACAAAACAATGAGGCACATTAAACGATAGTGATACTTGGGGGCACTTTTACTAAATTTGTTCGATTGAACTTCGATCAGAAATTGCTTAGAAAGCCTATGGGGACCATCCCCATAGGCTAATATTGGTGCTCGGTAGGTTTTAGGTGGTCAAAGTTTTTTCTAAAGAGACAGTACTTCGACTATCGAATGGTCGGATAGTTGAACGATTTTTAGTTCGAATCATTTGATTCGAAGTCAAAGTCGTAATCGAAGGTCAAAGTAGCCAATTCGATGGTCGAAAGTAGCCAAAAAAAACTTCAAAATTCGAAGTATTTTTTATTCTAATCCTTCACTCGAGCTAAGTAAATGTGCCCCCTAATGTACATTCATATTTTTAATGTAGTTTTTAGGGGCCCATTTACTAAGGGTTGAAGTGAATTTTCAAATTCAAAAACTTCGTATTTCGAAGTAATTTTTGGGTACTTCAACCATAGAATAGGCAAAAATTTGATTCTAATTGAAAAAACGTTGAATATACGACCATTCGAAAATCAAAGTACTGTCTCTTTAAAAAAAACTTCGACTTCGACACTTCACCAACTTGGTGAGTACGTTTTTAGAAGTCAAAGTTTTTTTTTTTGAAAATTGTTCGATTGATCGATCAAATTGTTAGATTCGAACGATTTCTACATTCGATCGAATGATTTGAATTCGAACGAAAACTGCTAAATTTAATCCAAAAAAACTTTGACTATCGGATGGTCGTATTTTGAAGTTTTACCACTTCGAAATTCGACCCTTAGTAAATGTGCCCCTTAGTGTCAGTATCACTTTAATCCTTTTATATTTGCAAGTGAAAAATGTGCTTTCGCCCCTTATGCTGGATTCAAAAGCCAGAGTACATAGCAGAGTTAAACAGGTGTAAGATAGTCCTGCATGTATTGCCTATCTTTGAAGGCAGCGCCTTTGCACCTAGTGTTTCTGATTGACACTACTGTCTCATATGCCCTTAATGACATAGAAGCTAGATTTATGGTAGGAGATGCCCACACCACACCAATGGTGATATTTTTATTTGAAATACATGTATGTAATGCTTTAATGGTAGACATTGGCATTAAAAACCAGGACTTCTATTTCCCTTTCATTTTAAATGTAGGGTAGACTTTTATAGCACATCATGCCAAATTAATAATTTTAATTATTAGCTCTATTGGTATTTTAAGAAAGAAATATTTCATTCCATATTGGGAGCTGTCAAGTTATACATTTTAATGCCAGGGGCAATGTTCCATCTAATTTCTTGCAGGCTTTGTGGACTTATTCTTTTCTGAGCATTGTAGGTCCTTGTAAGTACTGAATTATGTTAATGTTTTTATACTGTCTGTGTATTTTTTTGTGTGCTGTTGTTATGACTTTCATATAAATGCAAGTGCACTACTTTGAGGGAACATTGGGCAGACAAAGCTGTGCTCTGACTTACATATAGGGTTGCCACCTAGCAGGTATTTCACTAGCCTAGCTGGTAAAATGCCAGCCAGGATCGGAGCCAGTATTACAAATGTACTGATAATGTTCTTGCCCTAGTTGTTCTACCTCTGATTCTACCCAATTTCACCTTCCCACTTCCCCTCAACGACTCTGCCAAACCAGAGATGTGTATGTAATTCAGTTTATAGAAATGGGGTTAGGATCCATTAAGTGTAGAAATGCATGTCCGTTCGATTAGCATACTTCTTCATCAATCTCCACTTATATGATGACTTTATTGAAGGGCAATGGACGAAATGGTGAGCAAACTGTTGTATTTTATGATGTTATATGGATTTGAGAAAAATGCTTCCAATTCCAAACATTTAGTTTGCTTGACTCTAATTGACGCTTGACTCTAGTTTGCATCCTGAGGTGTTTTCTGTTTGTGCTCCATATAGCCCTCTTGTGCATTAATTGGATACGTAAACTGGTTTTTCCGACTGGTATCTAGTTGAACTTAGGGACCACAAAGTCCCAAATATGAAAAATATCATAAGATCTTATTTATGTAGCGAGGGGGAACCACTAATTTTCACACATTGCACTCCATCTCATTCTTAGCACCCATAGACGCAGGTCTATACACTCCAGGATGAGAATTGTGTTTATCATTGGTGTATTCATGAGGGGTGGGCTGGGTTGGTACGTGGATGCCACCTTGGATTCCTCATACCTTAAACACCATTCACACATGCAAATTAGCTCCAAAAGGTGCAAGGTCCTACAGAACTATATGCAGGACTGCATTGTGCCCCCAGAGCTGTGCCTTGCACTATGCAATTTCCATCAGTAAATGAGCACTAAGTGGTATGATTTTGCACCACTTTTGCACCCCTTAGTGCTGTAGCACTTTCAGGAAGGGATTTAATAAATGACCCTATAAAGCATATTAACACAATTAAAAAGTGAAACCTATAGGGCTCATTTAGGAAAGGGCAATAAGACATTTCTCCCCAAGGTTATATGAAAAGGTTTTTTGGAGTAATCTTTAAAAATGTTTGAGATTTGCCTTTTCTAACTGCAATGAAAGCTCAGCAAAAAAGTGATTTGTTTTAATGAGCCTTAATTATTGTAATAATAATCAAATATTAATTCTACAATAGTGTGCAATGACTTCAGTAAAATGTTATGCTGATAATAGTTCTTTGAACAACTAAAACTGTTTGTGTTATTACAGATAAACTCAGTGGGCTCCGCGTGATGCCCGAGTTTGATTCCCAGGAGAGCTTACTCTGACCTTAAGCAAGTCATTTTATCTTCTTGTGTCTCAGAAAGCAAAAACTAAATTGCAATATCTGGCCTAGAGACACTTAACCATGCCTGATAAAAAAATCCCATGTGCAATGCTGTAGAAAGTTTGGAACTGCTGTGAGCAAAAAGTACCAAAAAATCTATAGAAATAATTACTCTCATAATAAAGCTGTTATCTGCTCATTTGAGTTCATGATCTTGTGAAATTATAAACATACGAGAGCTGTTATATGAGAACAACATGTCAATACACTAGAATGTCTCAGGAAAAAAGAAATATAAAAAAGGAACTTGTTGCATTTACATTTCTTCATTTAATCATTGTTAGTAGGAAATTGTAAAGCGGAAACCTCTTATCCATAAAGTTCTAAATTACAGGAAATGTAATAAAAAAAATCTAAATTATTATTTAGACTTTTTCTCTGTAGTAAAAAAACAGAACCTTGTACTTGATCCTAACTAAGATATAATTAATCTTTATTAGAGGCAAAACAATCCTATTTGTTTTATTTAATGTTTAAATGATTTTTTAGTACAAATAAGTGGATAATAGGTCCCATAACTGCATGAAATGGTCAACTTCTTTTGGCCTCCCAGTAGGAGGGTATCTATATTTACATTATTTCTACATAATATATGGTCCCATTTGAATCACTGCCTATTAATTTATTTTCTATTGGTAAATTCATAGGAATCCCCCAGTAATTCTATTTGCTTACATCTACTCTGGGCCAGTACTTCTATTCAAAATAATGTTCTGACCCGGGGTACTTTTCTTGTCACTGCTGCACCACTATAAATCTCTGGTTTGTGGGCAAAATGCATGCGTTGAATAGAGCATCAATAATGTCTATACTGTGTATGGCCAGCTTCAATAGGTGCAGGTGTGATTGGCCACCAGAACATAACGACAGTGTGGTGCCATTTATTGTAAATTGATATTTGGTTTCCCTTTTAGACACAATTTTCTTAAACTCCAGCCACTGCAAAACTAAAACTCTCAAGTATGTTTCTACATTAGCTGGAGTGCCAATTGTTCTCTATTCATGGACTAAAATATAATAATTATAAGACTTCTATGTATATTTTTATTACTGTGATTCCCAATTATATTCATAATGTGAATGGACCCTGCGTAATATGGCTCTCGATGTTGCCATGACTACCATCACAGCTTCATCTTTAGACAATCTAGTTTTGCCTTTTGTCTCTTAGTACAGACAATGCAGGTGCTCGTCCCAAAGCATTCGATTCAGTTTGACACCTTGGCTTTTATTAAGAAAAATCTTACATTATGCACAGAGGTTAGCAACTGATGAAATACTTTGCAAATACTTTTCCAAAACACAGTGTTTTGTTCTGCAATGTAATGTAAAAGCTATATATACACATAAATATAAGATTTGGATCACAATCCAAATAATTTGGTGAAGCTCATTCTAGAAATATGAGCTCAGCTCAGATTCTAGCTAAACGTTTATTTTAATGAAGGATTTTAAAAAAGAAGAAAGTTTAGCCAAAAGCTAAGTCTAGAAATAATAGTCTTGGTTTGTAACAGAGAAGCATCAGAAGAAAGTCAGACTCTTTAAAAGGAAAGGATAACTTTAGGGAAAAGTAGATATAGCAGTACTACATAAAATGAAATCTGTTCATGTGAACTTGTTATTTTTATTATTATATAACGTTTATAGGAAAGTTCAAATATTATTGCATTGTATTTGTTTCTTTGGCCCCTTCCCATGGAAGATATAATTTACTTGACGTTCGCACGAAATAAATAGCAAGGGTTAAACCTGCATTTCAACTGCCTCGAGTGCCAGTGTATTCCTGTGTATATACACACATCACATAAATTACTCTACCTTAATGAAACTGAACATAGTATGTGACATGAATACATTCAAACCTACAGAAACAGCTAGCTAATCCATACATCCTTAAGGAGGCACTATCATAAGAAATGATTATACCATTGCATAACAATCTTAAACAAATTAAGGGGTTGTTCATCATTAAGTTAACGTTTAGCATGATATAGAGTGACTAATTATAAGCAACTTTTTGATTGGTCTTCATTTTTTTTATAGTTTTTGAATGATTTGCATTTTTCTTCTGACTCTTTCGAGCTTTCAAATGGGGGTCATTGACCCCATCTAAAAAACAAATGCTCTGTAAGGCTACACAGGTATTGTTCTTGCTACTTTTTATTACTCATCTTTCCATTTAGTCTCTCTCCTATTCAGACCCAGTCTCTTATTCAAGTTAATGCATAGTTGCTATGGTAATTTGTACCCCAGCAATCAGATTTCTGAAATTGCAAACTGGAGAGCTGCTGAATAAAAAGGTAAATAAAACAAAAACAACAAATAAAACAATTTAACCTATTGCAAATTGCCTCAGAATATCACTCTCTACATCATACTAAAAGTTAACTCAAAGGTGAGCAACCCATTTAAAGGCTACCTAATACGAGCCGACATTCACATTTTGTAAGGTCAATCTTCTGTTCAGAATCACAAATAAATGCTATGCTTTTTGAAATATCTTAAAATATCGTAATGTTCTGTAACATTTGTAGGCATACAATCATGATTATGTTATAAAATGAGCTTTTAAACAAAGGAAAGTTGAATAGAGGGATACCAAAAAAGTACATTAAGTCATATCTTATCTATGTGGAAAACACAATACGTAATAAAATAGATAAATAGACCAGATAAACTAAGCCATATTTTATAGAATGCCAGTGCTAGGGTTTGAGAGGAAGGTTTACAAGTTTATCAGAAGATATTAGCACACTAATTAACCACTCTTTTCCTACCTAAAGCACCACCCACTCTTAACACACAGAGCACTCTCCTAAATGGGGAGTATCCAATGATTCTCCAGTTACAATTGATCAATAACTGCTAGTTCAGCCCTTGATTATAAGGAGAAATGGGATCCTCTATCCAGTATGGGAGGTATGGAATCTCTTATCCAGAAACCTATTATCAAGAAAGCCAAATTATAGGAAGACCATCTTCCATAATGTCCATTTTAAGCAAATAATTCTAATTATTTACTTTTCTCTGTATTAATAAAACAGTACGTTGTTCTGTATGGTAACTAAGCTGCACAAATCCCCATTGGTAGCAACACAATCCTATTTTGTTTCATGTTTAAATTGTGTTTAGCTTGTGAAGATTCAAATTACAGAAACACCAGATCCCAAGCATTCCAGATAAAAGATTCTATACCTGTACTGCAAACATGTATAATAAGCTGAAGCCTCAATTTGAATAACCTGGAGCTGCATTCATATGCTCACCACTAGTCCTGTTTAGCACTTGCTTATTTAATACTATAGTGGAACATGCACTGATAATGCCTTAGGCTATTCATTTCTCTGGGAATTATATTTATCATTGTGTTGAAATGTTGTATATCTTTCCCCTAAGCCTCTATGCCATGTAATTGATTTCAGCTTGATTAATACCACTGATGTGAACATCTTCCTTATGACTAGTCTTTGCCGAATTATCAATCCATTATGAATGTAAAATAAATGATTTTCCAAAATAAAAATATTCTGTTTCTTCTAGTTTCTCCTTATCGCTTAGAAAAAGCAGTCAACAATCACTACAAACTTAATGAGATAGCAAAACACTACAATCTTCAAAGTATTTTATTTTGCTAGCTATGCTGATCCTATGCTGTCAAAAAGACAAGTGGATGCCACTGTACAGAAGAAATACATATATTATAGTTATTGAAGGTAAAGCCAAGGCAAAATAGCACATTGCAAGCATTAGAGTTATACCAGAAAAAGTGAAAAAGATAAGAAAGCGCTGATCCAATAGATGCATACAGAATATAAAATGTTCTATGTGTCACTAGCTGCACAAAATTCAACAAAATACAGACTGGTCAAGCCATTGC
Organism: Xenopus petersii; assembly: GCA_038501925.1. NCBI lineage: Eukaryota > Metazoa > Chordata > Amphibia > Anura > Pipidae > Xenopus > Xenopus petersii. The sequence goes on from CM076676.1 coordinate 100,621,459, forward strand.
ATTAAAGAGACATGTCTATCAAAATGCATCATTTTTCTCATTGAAGAAAGTGCTGTCGCTAGTTTGCAGATCTATTATTTCACAAACATATCACCAAGAATAAATTTAAAAACAGCTAGGCGAGTATTGTCTGCTGATATTTCTGTTTGAAGATAGAATGTAGGAGGTCTGCTAAATCTTAGCTTGCAACCAATTAAACTATGTTCGAAGTGCTTAATCTCTCTCTATTTTTAGAAAGTTGCTTGGTACTGTATGTTCTAAAAGGACCAAAAGATGATAAAAATGCATGCTAAGAGGTTGTGTTCAAGATTGTGAACATGATTCTCTATTTATATAAAATGCCTTTTGCATAAAAAACTAAAGGGGTTATGTAATTAAAGGCACTAAGTTTGCCCAGGGGCAGTTACCTATAGCAACCAATCAGCAGGTAGAATTTACTGGTCACATGTTTAAAAGCAAACATCTTATTGGTTGCTACTGGTTACTGCTCCTGGGCAAACTTAGTGCCTTTTATTACATGTGGGGGATAGAATCTTAAAAAATCTAAATTACAGGAGATACAGGAAAACTTTAAATGATGATCAGAAATATCTGGAAATTAATTCTGTTTCATTTTTTTTAGCATGTAATTAGTGAAATGTGCAGAATCAAGATAAGAATTTGTTAAATATATTGAAAGAACGAACCTAACTATTAAGTGGGGAAAATGGCAAATACAGCTTGATAGTATATTGCTCATTACAGAAAACGCTTACATTTTTGCATACTGCCTGAATTTATCTCAAGGTGCTACATATTTTTAACAAAACCATTGCAATACTGTATATTTAATTTGAATAGATATCATTAATACATGTTTATCAAAACCAAGGAGTTAGCCCCAGCATTACAATATTGTTATTCTCAAGCAGATTCTTCCTTTATCCCATGATTGTTGGGTTAGGTTGACTGATGTTACTATAATACGGAACACATATTAAAATACAACCAACTTCTTAAAGAGATCTTTAAATAATAAATGTGTTCAGTCAAGTAGAAACCATGCCTCTGGAATACAAGACAATATGTTAGTAGATCAAATGAATGAAGAAAGCTCTGCCTGACACAAATTAAGACTGAGACATTACTTACTACGAGCGAGAGGGGTCGTTTCCATGCAACAACACCAATCAATCCTGACAAAAGCACCTGAAAGGAAATGAAAAGTGTTAGTGACAAAGCACACATTTGTTTGCTCCTGTATCCACAGCTTTTTTATTTCATTATTTACAAAACAATTTAAGAAAACCCTTAACCAAAATATACTGGAAATGCTTCTATTTTTAAGAGCTACATTCTCAGATGCTTTATGCAAGATCTATGTTTACCAATAGACCTTTCCACTGCACATCGTTTACATGCAGTAAAAAATGTACTGTAGCTTGTAACAACAACAATCCTATTGGTCAAACCAACACACTGTCACAATAGCTCCTGTGAATTAATTTTAAAGCATTTTATTCACATTCACAAATAAATGATGATGATGACGGAGGAATATATACAGACAGAGAGACAGAAATATAAAATACATCAATATAATTTGTATTTTGCTGCCATGCCTGGAGACAGATATATGAGACATTTCGAAAATGAGTCACATCATTCTCCTGCACTAGAAATGAGAGAGACTGGAATAGAAAATTAATGGGCAACAGCAGAAAGTACCAGTTAGTGAAGAACCCTACCTACCAGCTGAAGAAGTAAAGAAAGACAATAATCATATTTAATTAACATAAGCCTGGACAGGCATAAGGTTAGCTTGTTCATGAAATAAGATTATATAGAGCTATTTCAGACAGAAAGGGACCTGACAGATTAGATTTGACAGTGGCCTTTTGTCTGTCATCAGATCTGTGTTATTCTGTTCAAAAAGCTCAAACTCAACCTATAATTCTTATAAGGCATTAGCATGTTAAAATAATATTTTTGGGGGTTAACACAATCCCACTATTATAATAGTTTTTCTATATTATTTAGTATTTTTTAGAATCAACTAATAGCCTTCTTCAAGCCATTAACATGCTCACCCTTTTTTAGCAGATGACCTGGGTGTATATACCCCAGGTCCAACACTCCTGGGTTTGCAAACTCTTCATACAATGCATAAAGGTTTAGAAAAGGCCACACTCACAAAAGTGGTGAGTGGCCCAGGTGCATCGCCCAAAACCCGTAGCTGTAAGTGATGTGCAATGTTCATGTTCCTTTCTCTGTCAAACCAAAACCAAAAAAATATAATGACCAGAATAACACAGAAACCATAAATGTTGGCAAGCACTCCTCAGTCCACTCGTAGAGTAAAAACATCAAGTTTATTTCAGCGGACTGCTTGCCAACATTTATGGTTTCTGTGTTATTCTGGTCATTATATTTTTTTGGTTTTGGTTTGACAGAGAAAGAGAAACATGCAGGACGAATGTGGCCATTTTATTTGAATAACTGTACTATGCCTCTCTCATAAGAAATACATTTTCATGAACAATACAAATGAAATTGACAATATTTAATCAAAAATGCTTAGCTGAAATAAGAGCAAAACAATTTGAGAAGCAGCTGCTGAGGGATATAGGAGGGCAGGGGATATAAAAGATACTAACTGGCCTCTTCAGTCTTCATTTAATATTTGCAAGAGAAACGTAAAGGTGGCCAATACACAGAACAATCCTGTACAGTAAACAAATGGACGGATATCAAACGAGGTGTGGTAAACGGTATGACTAGCTTTGTATTGGTCTGTTTACACTGACACTCAGATGCTCTATACTTCCTCATATGCCAATGAATCATGCCAAGTCTTGCAAATGGTCAACATAAGACTTATCAAGCAGTACCACTGGAGTTTGGGGTCATCAGCAGGTTGCTTTATGCCCAGACAGACATATAGGTGCAGATGTAGCAAAATGTGAGTTTAGAGCTTAATAAATAAAAACTCACCCATGTTCTATTCATTTCTATGTGATTTTCAGATCCTTATTTATCTAATGAGTTTAAACCTTCACCCATTGATAAATACAATTCTAAAAATCCCATAGAAATGAATAGAACTTGGGTGAGTTTTTATTTATTGGGCTTCAAAACTCACATAGACAAAGACAAAGTCCAACATAGACAAAGGCAAAGTCCAACCAAACCTGTGTTTTAAAGGAAAACTATACCCCCCAAACAATGTAGGTCTCTATAAAAAGATATTGCACAGCTCATATGTAAAATCCTGCTTCATGTAAATAAACCATTTTCATAATAATATACTTTTCTAGTAGTATGTGCCATTGTGTAATCATAAATAGAAAATTGCCATTTTAAAAAATAAGGGCCGCCCCCTGGGATTGTAGGATTCACTGTACTCACAAACATACCAACAAACCATACACGTTAGGTCACATGAGCCAATTAACTAACAGAGATGTGTCTTTTGCTTCAACACTTCTTCCTGTTACAGTTAGAGTTGTAGTATTTCTGGTCAGGTGATCTCTGAGACAGCACACAGACCATCACAAAATGGTGGCTCAAGGCAAGAGATGTAAAAGGGCAATATTTACTTTAATATATATTCCAGTTTGGTAAGATTCATTAATATGCCACTTAATATGATATGATCTGTTGCTTAAGTGTTCATTTTGGTATAGTTTTCCTTTAAGCGTGCACTTGTTAGGAATAGCAGATTGTGATTGATTATGTATGTAGAAAACAGAAACAGGTGCATATTCCAAAGACCCACTTGCTATAATAATTCAGCTACCCTTTGCCCTAGGTGCATTAAAGCAAAATATTTTATTATACAAACCATTTCTATGTTGCAAACTACCCTCTTAAAACTTTTATCGCTGTGAAATTCAATGATCATACAAAGAAAAGAAATATATAAACATTCAAATTATTATCAAAATCTGTGGTGGATTTCTCCAGCAGTTTGAAACACACCATTTATCTCCAATATAGTCTCTCCTCTAGAATTGGTGCATCTCCCATGTGCTTGTTTGTTTTATGATGAGCCTGTTCATCTTTCTCATAAATAGTAATTTATGGCCAGTATTGAGATGACTGCATTGGTTTATTTATCACACCACCTTCTAAGTTTCATTCTTGTTCTTTCTTCATGTTTTTTTTCACCTTTGCTTCTAATTCACAGTTCATACCTCTCCCTCTCTTCATGGAAAACGTAAATTTATTTTATTAGGTTTGAATGTTTACAGCAGCACAACCAAAGTGAATGATGCTGTATGTGATGAACCTATACAATTTTAAAATTCAAGCCCTACATAGCTACTGTATACCTTTGCCCCTGTAAATTGTTTCATTTACTTCTCTTTTCTTAAAAAGAGAGTGTTTCATGTTTCAAACAGGCCACTGTCAACTGAATGTGTTCTGTCAAAGGCTGAATGCTCTGCTGCAAACTGATTTAAAGCTAATACAAAGGAAACTCCCACTGGCTTTTACTGGATTTCTCTCTCTATAAATCTTAATCTCTTGCCCTATAGTTTTTTTTTTTTTCAATTTACCCCTTAGAAGACATTCAGTATCTGTTAGACTATTTTAACAAAATGAATAAAGAAGCACTGCATGGTTATGAAACAGAAGGCTACATGAGAAAGCTTTTCCATCATTGTTTCTGTTCTTCTGTAATACTACAAAATATTCATTGCACTTACTGGAAATATTACATTGCCACAAAAAGCATTGGCAACAGGTTTATAATTTAAAAGAGAAATATATCATACACCCAAGTTCAATAATTTCTAACTACTTATGTTCTACCTACGTTTTATGAAAAAATCCATTTTTTTTTAAAAAAAAAAATATATGGTCGTCCTATTGTTTTTAGCCTTACACACAGAGCCCTGCATCCCCCTTTTGTCTACCTCTCCTTGTTCAAATGCATAGAAATGCATGAAGAAACGTAGCCCATACTTCCAGATAGTGTTGTACTAACTGCAACTTAACTGCAAGCCCCGAACGCAGGTGTAATGAATTGAGGGAGTTAGCTGCCATAAAACCATGTGAGCATTTATTAATCAATTCAGGTTGGTTGGTCTCATTTATTTATACAGGAGAAACAGGGTGATGATATATAAAGTAGTCTGCTGTATCCAGGGGGCCCATTTACTTAGCTCGAGTGAAGTAATTGAGGAAAAAAACTTCAAATTTCGAATGTTTTTTTTGGCTACTTTGACCATCGAATGGGCTACTTCAACCTTCGACTACAACTTTGACTTCGAAACGAACGATTTGAACTAAAAATTGTTCGACTATTCGACCATTCGATAGTCGAAGTACTGTCTCTTTAAAAAAAGCTTCGACCCCCTAGTTCGCCACCCAAAACCTACCAAAGTCAATGTTAGCCTATGGGGAAGGTCCCCATAGGCTTTCTAAGTATTTTTTGGTCGAAGAAAAATCGTTCGATCAATGGATTAAAATCCTTCGAATCGAACGATTAATCATTCGATCAAACGAATTGCAGTAAATCCTTCAACTTCGATATATACGATATTCGAAGTTGAAGGATTTCAATTCGCCAGTCGAATATCGAGGGTTAATTAACCCTCGATATTCGACCTTAAGTAAATTTGCCCTCAAATGTCTACCCAATTAAGGAAGGTAAAAAACCTCCTCTTTGTATTCACCACACTTCCCACAATGTACCATTCACCAAATCAAGTTATGTCATGCCCCACTGATTTTATTTCATATTTTAAGGGTAGAGACATTTCTCACAAACATGAAAAACCTGCTTAGAAGTTTCCAAATGTTTTAGTGCAGCTCATCATTTATATGAATGGAATCCACCTCTTGCTAGTGAATGACTAGCTCCATGGCCACATTCAAGCACTTCTTTACTGGCTCAGGGCCGAACTCCAACTGCCGGATGTGAATGCCGCATGCTGCATCTTCATCTGACAGCTGGATACATGTAGTTTGTACTTGCGATTTCACATTCAGTTCCATTATCCTCTGCACATCCAACACATCGCATGCATGTCATCGCATGTCGCTTAAACTGACATCACAGCGCTGTGGAGTTCAGCCCTAAAGTGTTCTGGCAGAGAATATGTGCCATTGGCCCTCACTATAAATCTTAAAATGTTTTTTTTATCTTTAAGTAGCTCTGCATAATGCATATAGAGAAATGGCACTAAAAAAGCAAAATAATTGCAATTAATCACTTAAAAGTCAGCTGTGCTCACTCAAACCAAATTCCTGACTGAATTCCATGATTTTCTTTTTAAATAAGCTAAACAAAAGCTTTCCAGATCTTGTGTACAGTGCCCTATTTGTGTTTCTGACAAATAACAAATAACTCTCTTCCATCCAGCGCCTAACATTAAAGGGCACATTTATCCTGAAAAAATTTAGTTTTTATAGGGTAGTTTTCAGTCAAAACTAAAATTTCAAAGATTTAAACAAAAAAAAAAACTTTAATGTTTTGTGGGTTTTTTTAAAAAAAAAAATCTATTTGTTTGAGTTTTTTGTTCTACACCGAAGCTGGAAATAGCTCGAATCCGAAATTAATCCGTCTAAAAACTGTTGATGTCATGTAGAAGTCAATGGCAGAAGTCCCTTCAACCATTTGAAGATGTTTGTAGCCTTCATGATGCTCAGGTTTTTTTGGTGTGTTTCACTTAAAAACTTGATTAATTCAAACGATTCAGGGTTTTTTTTTTAGGTGAAAACTCTATTAATTAGAGTATTCAGGTTTTTTACCCCAAATTCACTGATTTCGAATTTTTACTATTTGGGTTTTTTCATTAATCAGAAAACATTTGGGCAGTTAGTTCATTCAAGGTATAAAAACATGTCACTAAACTCATAAACTCGACCTCTCATAAATAACCCCCTAACTGTTGCATTATTATCCCCAGTCAACTACCAAATAATCATTTAAAAAGCGGAGATGAAAATATGTGATTTCATTTTTTTATTTCTTAATGTCTTTAAACCGAGTGACTCTCAAAAGCTGCCATGCCTCAAAGAGCCCCTTTATAGACAAGAATTCAATCGTACTCATTATAGAGAACTTTTTTTTTCTTATTTCAAAAGCTTAAATCCCAAATGAGATGGAGGCTCAAGGAATGTATTTGTTGCCTGTATTATTATACAGTTTGTTTTGAAAGCCCATGAAAAATAATGAAAACACAAATACTTTTTTATTAAGAGCGTCTTGCATGATTCCATAACAATGCCTCTGTACACGATGAGCATATTAAAGGGATAATATACAAAAGCAGTCTTTGATGTGTGGTCTTTTTATTGTTTGCAATGCTGTAATGTAAATGTAGTATTCTCCCTATCAAAAGGGGGAAAATGTCTATCCTCCTGTTGTAAGGAGGTGTTTGTATACTTCCTCATTGTTATGTACCCTAAGGGGCGTATTCATTAACATCGGAGACAAACATCACTGGTGATGTTGCAATCAATCAGCAATTAGATTTGAAGAGTCACCAACAAGTTAGAAAACATAAGCAAAGATCAGATTGGCTGCTATGGGCAACATCACTGGTGATGTTGTCTCCAATATTAATAAATATACTTCTAAGTCTTGTTGCCAAGGCTCCACAGTTCAGTGAAAATATAAGTTATGAATCACTGAACGCATCCAAACTCCACCCCCTTTTATGCCAAGGCTTTTGGTCTGTTTAGTTTATCGGCTATGTCTAATGGGCAGATTTATCAGAAGTTTAAAAAAAAGTGGGTTGGTACTTTCCGCTACTCGGATTCAACAAGTACCTAGTGTAAACCCTTGGCTGGATCATTGGGTTTCCCTGGATTGGAGAGGGGGTTGGGGCCTTCAAATAGGAGAATTTTTATTATTCTTTTGCAGACACAGGTTGGTCTGGTGGATATCCATGGGGATTAGCCCATGTTGTAAGCCAAGGAAAATATGTAAGAGGCAAAGGGATTTTATAGGTTTGTATTCTATTTGCTATAGCCCAGGAAACTTTATTTTTTTCCTCTATAGGTATCCAGCAAATAACTAGGGGCCCATTTACTTAGTTCGAGTGAAGGAATAGAGGAAAATTAGTTTGAATTTCGAATGGTCAAATATGGCTACTTTGACCATCGAATGGGCTACTTCGACCATCGAATAGGCTACTTCGACTTCGAATCGAACGATTCGAACTAAAAATCGTTCGACTATTCGACCATTCGATAGTCGAAGTACTGTCTCTTTAAAAATTTCTTCGACCCCCCTAGTTCGCCACCTAAAACCTACCGAGGCCAATGTTAGCCTATAGGGAAGGTCCCCATAAGCTTCCTAACAATTTCCTGATCGAAGGAATATCCTTCGATCGATGGATTAAAATCCTTTGAATCGTTCGATTAGAAGGATTTAATCGTTCGATCGTAGGAATAGCGCAAAATCCTTCGACTTCGATATTCGAAGTCAAAGGATTTTACTTCGTCGTCAAATATCGAGTGTTAATTAACCCTCGATATTCAACCCTAGGTAAATGTGCCCCCTAGTGTAGACCTTTGGTTTTGGAATGGTAATGAAAGTGGCCTGGACCACAAAGTATCTGAATATTCATGTGTAGTGAAAACTGACCTGGGTAAATATTTCAGGGGTGTTGCCTGATCTTGGGTACAAAGGAAATAGGCAAAAAGCAGAAGGGTGTAGCACTCTTGGGATGATTAAGTTGTAACGTGATGTCACAACAATTTTACTTTTTTAATAACATCTGAAATTGCAAAGAATCAAGACAGTTGCTTCAGCAGATTGCTCCTTTAAATTAGAATACATAATATAGCACACAAAATGACTTGATAGCAATGGAAAGTTTCCTAGGAGAAGTCAATATCTCCTTCTGCTAAAATCCATGGTTCCATAAAATCATCAGTGCTATATAATAGATAATGTTGTTTTGTTAAACGTCATGTACATCTGTCTCTTGCCTCCTACTGCATTAACCTGATTAAGCAACATGAAAATCAGATACAACATGAATTTTTTGTGACTCACAGCTGCTCAATGCAATTGCGTTTGACTTTCATTCAACATGCTTAAATTTGCTTTCTAGAATGTATAACTGGGTAAAATTAATTGAAAGGAAATTGAGTTGAATCCAATTTCTGAGAAACTCCATAGAGAAAGGTAGAGATGTGAAGAATTTTGAACTGATCATCTCAGACTAAAGCATTACTTCATTGCAACTTCACCAGACACTTGTTGTAGGATCACACAATTTGCATAATTCTCTGTACCTGTGATTGTACAGCAGGGTAAATATATCACTAGCCATACATAGATTGACACAGACATTTTTGAAAAAATGCATGTTTCTAAAACATAGTACCACCTTCTACTGCATCAGTATCACAAATCATATGTGTTTTGACCAATAGCTCAATTAAAGAACAAGAGGCAACACAGACCCACCAACAAATTCTACTGCCTTTAATAAATATAGAAAAAGAAACCAAGACAACAGAGAGAGAGAGAGAGAGAGAGAGAGAGAGAATGATATAATGATAAATAAATCAGGCAAAAGAATACACATATCTAAGGATTAGAATAATAGTTCCCAAACCTTGGTATGTCCACATGGAGGGCTTGGAGCAGTGACAGGAAAGGTCAGTTAGGGGCAAGTGTTCCTGTATATATCCTGAATACAATTAGAAGCTCATGTTAGATATGGTAAGAGTTGCTATTCTGTGTTTTCATGAAACCCTAACTGATATACTGATACACTAATATTTTCCTATCTGCATTCATTTTATGAGCTATCAGGGGCTCTAGACCTCTTTTAAAGGAGATACTAAACCCTAAACACAAATATGGCTAAAAATGGCATATTTTATATACTGAACTTATTGCACCAGCCTAAAGTTTCATCTTGTCAATAGCAGCAATGATCCAGGACTTCAAACTTGTAACAGGGGGTCACCATCTTGTAAAGTGTGCAATGCTCACATGCTCAGTGGGCTCTGAGCAGCTGTTAAAAAGATAAGCTTATGGGTCATTGCAAATTATCAAGCAGAAAATGAGGTTTGTCTGTAATATAAGCTGATACTACAAGGCTGATTATTACATTCTGATGCTAGTTGCACTGGTTTATGTGCCTTATATTGTGACATTTATATTCTATGTGTACTGTATATTTTGAGTCGGTCCCTAAGCTCAGTAACTGACATCAGCACAGAGAATGTGCTGTGAATCAGGAGAGAAGAAGATGGGGAGTTACTGTGGGCATTTTCAGAGGCACAGATCTTGCCTGATACAGAAGCCCCAAACATAATGTACAACATTCTAGGCTACTTCTTTAATTAAGCTTTAGTTCTCCTTTAAGGGGAGCCCTGACAAGAGTGAACCTTCAAGTGTGGTTTGAACGGAATAGGTTCAACACTCACAGGGGCCCATTTACTTAGCTCTAGTGAAGGAATAGAAGAAAATATACTTTGAATTTCGAATGGTCGAATATGGCTTCTTCTACCATCGAATAGGCTACTTCGACCTTCGACTACGACTTCGAATCGAACGATTCAAACTAAAAATCGCACGACTATTCGACCATTCAATAGTCGAAGTACTGTCTCTTTAAAAAATACTTCGACCCCCTAGTTTGCCACCTAAAACCTACTGAAGCCAATGTTAGCCTATGGGGAAGGTCCCCATAGGCTTCCTAACATTTTTCTGATCGAATGAAAATACCTTCGATCGATGGATTAAAATCCTTTGAATCGTTCGATTCGAAGGATTTAATCGTTCGATCGAACGATTATTCCTTTGATCGTTCGATCATAGGAATAGCGCTAAATCCTTTGACTTCGATATTCAAAGTCAAAGGATTTACATTCGGCAGTTGAATATCGAGGGTTAATTAGCCCTCGAAATTCGACCCTATGTAAATCTGCCCCACAGAGTAAGGATTATTTCAGATTTGTACCTGTTTCATGGACAATCAATGCAATTGTAATAATTAATGACACAATAAATTGCATCCCAATATTATAATTCCATTATTTTATATACAATTTTGCTAACTTTATTTATTTAAAACTTGGTGAATTTTGAATAGTTTGCTGGTTTTGCCAGTCTCATGTTAAAAAAATATTTACACACACACATATATATATATATATATATATATATATATATATATACACATATGGTATACATACAGGCATTATCCATAAACCAGTTATCCAGAAAGCTCAGAAACTCCATTTTATTCAAATAACCAAAATATTAAAAATTATTTTCTTTTTCTCTGTAATAATAAAACAGTACCTTGTACTTGATCCAAGCTAAGATATAGTTATTCCTTATTGGAAGCAAAACCAGCCTATTGGGTTTATTTAATGTTTACATGATTTTTTAGTAGATTTAAGGTATGAAGATCCAAATCACAGAAAAATCTGTAATCTGGAAAAGCCCAGGTCCAGAGCATTCTCGATAACAGGTCCCATACCTCTGTGTGGCATCAAATCTAGGATTTAGTTCAGGATTCAGCCAAACCAAATCCAAACTCCTGTCATACAACTTCGATGTCACACTGAATGGCTAAAACTGAGCATTCACTACTCTCCCAGACTCTTGATTAAGCAGAGTGTATCCAGCACCAGTAGTGCATGTCAACAGGGTAAGCTCAGTAATAGGCATGGGATCAACCATTTCGAGACAATAGTATGCCCTTCCTCAAGTGATTCAAGTTATACAGATGCAATTCGGATCTGATTCGCAAATCACTTTAATCTTTCTTTATGGGTTTCCATATTGCCTTTGCTTAGAATTAATAAACTAATATCGGCCATTGATATGAAAAGGGTAATATTTTTCAGTCATTAGCTCAGCATCATAAATTTATAAAGATTAATGGAACAGGTTTTATAAATTGTAACGCGCAAAAAAACCTTGCTGTCATCCACAGCAGAGATAGTAACGTGTTTCATTCCAACTTAACAAACTAAATGCAATTACTTTTCCAATATTAAATTAAGCATTTAAACCAATTGTTACCCTGAAATACCTGTGTTTCCACTGTTATGACCACACAATAGTTGAATTATAATAATGTAATTGCATTACTGTGGCAAAATGACCTCTCTCGTCATGGAATGTCACTCTGCCAGTATTTATTTGTAATGATAAATAATTAAGGGAGCCTTGCTCTGAGAAGGAAAGGAAAAAAGGATGTTTCTGCTAAATCATTGAAGTGGCTGTCAGCTTTTTGAACCTGACAATTCAGTGACTAATTATCTAAAGGTTATTGCTCTTGTTTAAAAGAACCGTTCCCACAAGCCCATAAGACAGACAATTAAAATCAAACTCCACTTGCAAAATAATGTACTATAATTTTTGTTGTAGTTGGGCACATACAGGAAAAAGAACACCTAAGATGCACCATGTAATAGCCAACCAACATGCAGAACGCAATGGGGAGATGTGATTGCAGGTTAGTTAGCAGCTTGAGAGCAGAATGCTACAGCAGCTGCAAGGAAACAATCCTATTTTTTTCCAGAAGTACACCATAAAGCACATGGAAATCACTGCAAATTTTAGCTGTACAGGCAGCTTTGAAGAAAGAAGAAAAAATGCAACATTCAGCTACTTGCAAAGACTTAAAAGAGATTACTCCCTGATGAAGTATTCAGCAAAAATTCTAGGAATAATTCATGGAATAATCATCTACTTTAAGCACATGGAATTAAACTATGATTCATGATTATATTGCTTCATATCTTGAAAAAAAATTGAAGATGTTCCTTCTCAGATGCGCTCTACATACTAAAAGAAAACCTATACATATATATATATATATATATATATATATATATATATATATATATATATATATATATATATGTGTGTTTTGGTAGCCGAGGATGAGTAGAGTATAACAGTGCTTTATTAACAGAGACTCATGCAGCCATTACACAACAGGAAGCAACTCTTACTTTCACTTTTAAGCAGTCTAGACAGTATTGTGTATTCACAGTATAACTATTGTGTACAGTGACGTCTAAGGGCCATTTGTATAAACACCACAATATAAAAATTATATATATATATAGTTATTGCGAGCTTCCGGTAGAGAAAACCCCAGCCACAGCACCGTTTCCACCACAGAAAATGGAGACTGACACCACCTTCAGCATTTAAATTGCAGCTTGGCTGGCTTTTATTTGAAACACAAACAATTCTTCAACTCACTGGCTTCACATAGGAAATAACAGTCCTGCTTTAACTCCCTCACTGGTGTTCACATACACTCACGTTTCTCCACTTACTGCTAGGGAATCATGTAATACCTATTGTAAAATATATTGATACTAGAAGTAGGGATTATTTACCAACAGCGGGCAAACTTGCTCCTTGTTAGTAACCTATATCAACCAATCAGTTTTCAGCTTTTTTAGCCAGCTGCAGTTAGAATGCTGAAAGCAAAAAGTGCAATTGTTATGATCAGGTGCACAATCTTGATAAATCAGCCTACTACATAGTTCTATGACCATACAGAGGCATGAGGCATGAGGCCACAAGCAGTATGTTTTTTAAGGTTGTGTAAACAGGAACTGACTTTGTTATAATCTTATATTTTAAAAGTGGGGGAATTTTTGTACACACCTTCAATTAAATCATGGGACACAACTGACAACCCCAAGCAACATTTATAAGGATATAATATAGAAGAGCTGTGAATATCCTGCAAATTATATCCTTATAAATGCTGTCATTAGTGTTGATGATGTGATTTCTGAACCACTGAAAGTTGTGTATTATAATAAATAATCTCATAAAATATGAGAATAAAAAATGAGTCATGACCTGGATAAAAACTGTATTGGGTCATGGAACTCCTCTGATTCATGGCACATGTATATTATCATATAAACCTGGTCTTTCCACTAGAATATGGAATTCCCACTTGAGACTTTAATAAAGCACACAGATCTGTCCCATCTCCATACAACCTAGCCTTTGCATGCAATGTTAATAGCAAAGTAACAAGCACATTATCCAAATCTGTATTCACACATAATTCATATCATCCAAAAGTTAACATCAAACTTAAGATACTGCTGGCATAGCTCCCATCCTCTCCAACTATAGTGAGGTGATCCCACTGGTGTCTAATAAAAGGGCAGCCAAGTTTGGGAGTTTTACTTTGAAAGCAGCAAGTAAGTTGCAGGTAAAACTTAGTTGTCCCTTTGTAAAATGTATAATGAAGCAATAGAATTCTTAATGAATCAGATGAAAATTAAGCGTAGGACTGGCCAGATATGGGATGACTTTGACGTAGTTGGCCAGCTTAAATATATTGCAATATATGGACAAACAATCCCTGTGTTGTTTAAAGGGTAAGGCATTTTTTAGTAGCAGTATGCACAAAATGTCTCTGTCTTAAATATATTGATAATGGGTTGAGTGCTGAGGACTTTTGTAATTGTCTAGTTGTCATTGATACAAACAACAATTAGAAAAAAATGGGATTAAAGTTCACTGACACCGAGTGCTATCAGGCTAAAGAATATACATATAAATGCTGGGCAAGCCCAGATGCCCAATAAGAAGAGGAGACTTCACTGACAAAGAGAGGAGACTGCAATTTTTAAAACTTTGTTAATTAAAATTTTTAAATTCTTAAGCAGATTGTTTAGGTAAGTACATGTAATAGAAAGTCATAATGTAGTCAAACAACAACAATAGTTGTGGACTTGTTTCAGGGGAGACATTTCCTGATAGTTTAAGCTTTAGGCTAAGGCCACACTAGGCGATAGCTCCGCGATTTGACTCGCGGCGACTTTTCGCCGCGACTTTTAATCCGCAATCGATGGGGAAACTTTTGCGCTGGCGTCTATGGGGAATCGCGGCGTAAAAACACACGCGGCGATCTTTTTTCTGTTGTCGCTCGAAATCGCCTAGCGAGGCAATTTCGAGTGACAGTAGAAAAAAGATCGCCGCGTGTGGTTTTACGCTGGCGATTTTTCGCGATTCCCCATAGACGCCAGCGCAAAAGTTTCCCCAGCGATTGCGGATTAAAAGTCGCGGCTTAAAGTCGCCACGAGTCAAATCGCGGCGCTATCGCCTAGTGTGGCCCTAGCCTTAAGACGTGCAATTCTAGCCTCGCATTTCAGGGGCTATAATGACCCAATCTACTCTGATGGCAGATGCTTAAGGTTTTATGCTTAATGCATATAGGAGTGATACGAGAGGGCAATCCTATCTAGTTCTATTACATACTGGTATATTGAGATCTAAAGCTCCTGAGAGTTTGAGAGTTTTTCCCCTCATCTAGTTTCTTTCTTTCCCCAAGATTGCCACTTAAAAC